>BLKR01002126.1:0-220805 GCA_011170035.1 Teleogryllus occipitalis | reverse complement strand
TCTGTCTGTCTGTCTCTTTTTCTCTCTGTCTGTCTGTCTGTCTCTTTTTCTCTCTGTCTGTCTGTCTGTCTCTTTTTCTCTCTGTCTGTCTGTCTGTCTCTTTTTCTCTCTGTCTGTCTGTCTGTCTCTTTTTCTCTCTGTCTGTCTGTCTGTCTCTTTTTCTCTCTGTCTGTCTGTCTGTCTCTTTTTCTCTCTGTCTGTCTGTCTGTCTCTTTTTCTCTCTGTGTGTCTCTGTCTGTCTCTTTTTCTCTGTGTGTCTCTGTCTGTCTCTTTTTCTCTGTGTGTCTCTGTCCGTCTAGAATTACTTTTCATTGTTTAATGGTCAGGTTGTATAGTATACCGCTTTTGATTCACTATCGTTGGTAATTTCACTTATTTCTTCTCTCAATTAACCGTATGTTCCAGATGTCATTACTATTTTGTGTGTGTTTTGAATAAATTGCAATCCCATTAGGTGGTTTGCGATTCATTACTTGTTAATCTCTTGTAGAGTGCTGCTAAATATCCGTGATTCTCGGGCACCGAGAGGAATTCAGGAATTAAATAAACGCGTTGAACTACCCTCTCTTGCCTGTTACTGATGTTACTTTACCTTCATAAACGAATAATTACTTAATATGATTATATTGAACTACTAGATCTTTATCCTCTCTCTTCCCACGCACTACATATCGCACCACACTAAATGTTTAAAGAAAATTACGGAAAGCCTTCCTGACGTTCTGGTGGAAACTAAAGATTGCTTGAGTAAAATGTCTTGCCTTGCTGAAGAAATCAATGGTAGATTTAATGATTTGAGATCACTTATACCATACTTTTTATTCCTGGGAAACCCTTCTGCTGTTGATGTTATGGGTGATGGCGGTCCTGTTTCATCACCAATAATAAATGATACAGCAGCTGTACAGTTGGGGCTATTAGAACTAAAAGAGGACGAAGGACTAAAAGGACTCAAACGAAGTGGCGTTTCGACCAAAGAATTTAGGAAGAATGTTCCAGAAGAAAAATACCCACTAATAAAAGAGTGTGCTAAGAGACTTATCACAATCTTTGGCACTACTTATGTGCGTGAATCACTGTACTCAGCGCTTAAATCCATTAAATCTAAATATAGATCTGAACTAACTTATGAACATTCAAATGAACTTCTGCGAACTGCGCTTACCAATTATCAACCAGATTTCAAAAAAACTAACAACAAAAATGAAAAATTCGAAAAGCACTTCTCAAAAGTAAAATTGCATTCCTTTAAGTGTTCCTGAATAACAAGGTTCTGCGTAGTGTAAAAAGTAAATGTCCCTTTATTTGTTATAAAATGAAAAATGTGTCTTCATTTTATAAATATCTCTTAACAATGTGGCTTGTTTCGAAATTTTGCGGCTCCCAAAACTAAGGTTAGTGGTTACACATATAAGCAACAAGCAGGTCGGAGAGCAACGGATATTGTTTAGCAACCATGGGTCACGAAGGTTAGTAATCGCCATTTTAGTACTCTCCCTCACTAAGCTGCCGGTTTGAGTGTCGAGCGTAGACCGGAAAACGTCACGACTTGGGAACACGGGAAATCTGATGTGGAACATAATTTGTAGTTTATTGTTGTCTTTTGATTATTTCTTAATTTCTACCGAGAGCGGTAGCTCAGTGCATCAATTGATGTCACTGCAGCGCCTCTGACCGGGAGGTCCTAGGTTCGAGTCGCGACGTCGGCAGGATTTCCGACACTAGCTTTTCAGCTGTCTGGAGGAGAATTCTAGCGGCCGGCTGCTTTGATCGGTAGTTTTCTATAGTTTCTCCGATCAACACCAGGTGAATGCCGGAGCAGTACCTTAACAAACAGGCCACGGACCGCGGGCGATATTTCCTTTCCCTTCCTTGTCCTACCCTCTCCCCTTACACACACACACACACACACACACACACACACACGCACTAACATGCATTACACTACCACATATTCCGGGAGACCGGTCGGGAGCTTAGAGCTTGTCCCGGATGGGGCGGTGCCCCGCTGGTGGGAGAGTCCTGGTTAGGGGGTAACCCCGCTAACCGACGGTAGGTCGGTGCCGGATCTCGCCATCCAGCGGGGGAAGATCACCACCATCTTCGTAGGAAAAACATGCACTACGCTTACGGCACTAATGACCTAAGCTCTGACGCGCCCGGAATCGCTAACCAACCAATCTTGCTACCACTACTGAATACGGCAGAAAATACTTGGAACTAAGAGAAACGTACTCGGTGCTAGGAACGAAATGAAAACCGCATAACGTACCCTGTTGGTTATACAGAATTGCTGGTGGAAGGCAAAGTGCGAGGACCACATGGACGTGCGCATTGCAGATGGCAGGCACAGGCACGGGCGGGGCGCAGAGCTGGAGTTGATCGCCGCTCCTCGTATGTGCAAGTAAATAACCGAAAGCAGCTTTATAGTGCTGGGTTTATCGGTCTGCCGCTGCCCTGCTGCGGATCGTGTGTTTTGAGTTGGAGGATTAGCGCGATGCTTTATGTTGCGGTGCACCCGCGGGCATTGCGTGGATTTGCACTTTAAAAGAGACACTGCGCAAGGAAAACAAATGCGTTGGACTAGGTAACAAAGCAATACTGTCTGAAATAAACAGAAGCGCTATGTGATTTACTACAATTCAATTATTTAGTTAGAGAGTATAAACAATTTATTTTATTCATTGCGTATGTAAAATATGTATCCAATATTTTATCCCTGTTTGTTTTTCTGTACGTGCGTGATTCCTTCCAAAAAATGTAATATTGTATGAATGGAGAACATTCAAGTATTCCTCATTTGCTTTTGTCCGCTTGTTTCTTCAAATTGTTTAGCTTTTTAGGAAGTGTAATCCGCAAAATGAATGAGATCCGCAGAGGTGAATGAGTAAACGTGTTTACTTTTTTACGGATTATATGATCGTAAATAATTTCCAAAGTAAATTGCAGTTTTGTCCTCGCTCATGTGCAGCCGATTGACGTGATATCAGTCCACCGCCATCCGTGGGCGACGTTGAAGTTTACACTTGTGGAGGTAGCAGGTGTTGACGGAGGCGGGAACTTGAGGTGTTGCAACCTGCCACATTTCGTTGCGTTTGCTCCCCTCCTCTCTGCGTCATAGCGTGAAAATTCTCTTTCCTTCCCCCCACCCCGGCTCACCACGTCCCGCCTTTCCTCTTCCCTCCGTTCCCTTCACTTCCCCTGCCGCCCAGCCGCGCTCCCTCCTCGGCTCTCTACGCCCCCTCAGTCTCGTTCCGTCGCGACTCATCCCGCCCTGTTCCGCCTTGAACCCATCCCTCCGCATTCTATTCTTTCTACTTGCTTGTTGCTTCATCGCGTCCCACCACGCTTTCAGCCACCCCTTCACCACTTGCCCCGCCCCCTATTGCTTGGCTGCTCCTTCCCGTCCCCTCCCCGCCCCGCCCAGTCGCGCTCCGACCTCTACTCTCTAGGCTCTCTCAGTCTGTCGTGAAGTCGTGATGAGAAGGAGTATGTATCGGGAGAAAGATGAACTCAGGATTGATTATTGAAAGTGGTTTATTATGAGCCCTTGTTGCATATACGGTTACATCCTAACAGAGGCTACGCAGCCTAGCACTCAGTCGGTCGTGGCCATGAAGAGGGTGGGGGAAGGGTGGCAGGCAACGCGGTGGCAAAGGCGGTGGGGAAGGCATATAGGTTTTCAGTGGGTCGGTCGGTTCGGCACGGCGTCGATTCCCGTCTCGGTCAACCCGAAGGTAACCGTAGAGTGATTCGCCGGCGATCATTACCGAGCTCACGAAGAGCGGGAAACGAGCGACAACTTCTGAGGCCATACGTACGCGGTCTTATGTACTGCCGGGCCGGTCCAACTCGACGTCAGCGGAGGTGGCGTTGCCCTAGTTTGGGGGCATACACAGGGGTGCGGGGAAGGCGAGCGGTCAGCCTGCACATCTGGACGCCATAGCAGCGCGGCCCGAGCGGATAGCGAGCGGAGAGGGTCGCAAGACGGCATTGCCTCACCACATCGGTCTCATCCCGCCCTGCCCTGCCTTTAACGCATCCCTCCGCATTCTCTCCTTCCTACTCGCTTGTTGGCTCATCTCGCCCCGCCCACTTGCCCCGCCCCTTCTGTTCCCTCGCTGCTTCCCTTTTCCCTCCCCGCCCCACCCAGCCGCGCACCGGGAGCGGTAGCTCAGTGTATCAGCTGATGTCATTGCAGCGCCTCTGACTGGGAGGTCCTAGGTTAGAGTCCTTACGGCGGCAGGATTTTCGATACTAGCTTTTCAGCTAGGTCGATTTCAGTCGCTTTCTGGAGGAGAATTCTAGCGGCCGGCTGCTCTGATCGGTAGTTTTCCGTGGTTTCTCCGATCAACACCAGGCGAATGCCGGAGCAGTACCCTAACAAACGGGCCACGGACCGCGCGCGATCTGTCCTTCCTCTTCCTTGTCCTATCCTCTCCCCCTACACACACACTTACACTAACATGCAATACACTACCGCATATTCCGGGAGACCGGTTGGGAGCTTAGAGCTTGTCCGGGCTGGGGCAGTGCCCCGCTGGTGGGAGAGTCCTGGTTAGGGGGTAACCCCACTAGCCGACGGTAGGTCGGCGCCGGATCTCACCATTCAGCGGGGGAAGATCACCGCCATCTCCAGAGAAAAAAACATGCACTACACTTACGGGACTAATGACCAAAGCAGACAACGCGCCCGGAAACACGGAAAAATCAATCAATCGTTCCATCGCGTCTCATCCCACCCTGTCCGGCCTTTAACTCCCCCCTCCGCAGCCTTCCCATCCTACTCGCGTGTTGCCTCATCTCGCCCCGCCTTGTCCCTCTCTGCTCCGCTCCGCTCCTGTCCGCCCGCCCGCAAAGTTGTGCGTCAATAGCGTGGCGGGCGGCCCGGAGACGCGGCCGGGGGCTGCGGAGCAATATGCGATATTGGAGCCCTGGGATCGTGCGCGGCTCACGCTAAGAGCGCCGTCGCAGGTAGCCACTCCGCCCCTCCCCCTCCGTCCCATCCACATCCCCGCGATTTTTTCTTAAAATACTCGCCCCCATACAGTCAAACATCGGAGACCTTACTACTGTCGAACTTCGGTTTTCTTGATTAATCCGTTGAAAAATGTCCGAGAAGCGAACGTGTGAAAACCGAAACATTTTTTGCCACGAGAAATTGTGTAAAACAATTTAATCCGTTCCTGACAGTCAAAAATATTAACAAAAAAATATTTTTTACGTAACTAGTACGGAAAATGAGTTTTTAGCTCACCAATAGAATGTTGATGGATGTGGCGATGATAGGATCAGAGTCCCGCATTTTGAAAGGAGTACACCCAAGAAACTTGCGTACGGATTGTGTACATCATTTTTGTACGAATTCATGGAAACTTAAAATTATCGACTCTTGAGATCATTCTCAATATGCGAAGCAGCAAGTTAGTTCATGTTGCCCCCAGTGTTTTGTTTACTTTGCAGTGCTCAGTCGTTTTATTTGGCCATGGCTTCTTTACGGTCTGCGTACGGCAAATTATATTTCGCAAAGTAAACCTTTCCATTCAATAAACGGTGAAGGTCATTACTTGTTTCCACGCACGAGTATTGAAAATTCATATAATGTCACGTCTTCTACCCTGTATCTTATCTTCTTTATCAAAGGGCTGGCAGTCGGGACTTTCTCGGACTCTGTGTTGGCTTAGCTAGCAGTCGCACTCAACAAACAAGTACAAGAAACAATGGATTATTACGGAATGTTTCTGATAAACCCACAAGGTGATTTCTCTCGCAACGAGAAGCAAAGGTAGATTGAGTCACACACTCTTGGGATGCTTTGTGTGGCCGCTCCATTTGGGGAAATGAATGAATGAATGAATGCCTTATCTTACGTGGCGAGACTCAGGTCATGAGGCCTGCTCTTCCGTCTGATCACGCAAATTTCGTTACGCTCCTTTCACCTACTAGGGATGAAAGATGGTATTACTTGGGCGGCGAAACAGGCAGTTTGAATTTAGCTCAGAGGCTTCATTTAGGCATGAGGATCTTTTACATGCAATAAATCTACTAACATGGGACAGCCGGCTTTACTTCCCCTCCGAAGAGAGGGGTACGAAGGATTTTTTCGCCCATAAAAATCCACGGCTTCGATCGGGTATGAACCCGCAAACTTGGGTATAACAGCCCGATACGCTAACCTTTACACCATCGCCGCCAGGGAAAGGGGAGCGGGCAGACGGATGAGCACGAGGTTGGTTCGGAGCATTTTCAACTGTACGAAAGGAATTCTGAATTCATTATTGTATTACTGCTTGTGGAGGTTTGGGGTTATGTAGTCCTATTTCTGTCCACAAGCAAACAGACATCCATCTCACCCTTTGCTTGAAGGATCCTTGGGAAAGGAAAGCCACAATCGCGATCGTTCACCCTGGTGCAATTAAATTATTAATAAAGTATTCAATAGATTTTAAGGCTGAATAATATTATATAACAATCAACAATGAAAGGGCCAACAATACTTACAATATTAATTCAAAATAATAATTATAAAACTCTTCGTTGAATATATCGTCTTTATCTCTCTCTCTCTCTCTCTCTCTCTCTCTCTCTCTCTCTCTATATATATATATATATATATATATATATATATATATATATATATATATATATATAAGCAAAACACACCTTTCACATAGATATCGATAAAATTGTTCTTGTACCGTACATAAAGCAATATAATCGGAAATTCTCAACCCAATTACATCTACTATGCGTTGCTCTTTTGTGTAGAAACATTCCACTTTTTGGAGCAATACTGTTGCAAACCTGTTCATAATAATTGACTGGTTGGCGAAATGTTTCTGTTAACGAAATTAGAAACAAAGTTATATACAAAATTGCAAAGAACGATTAGATTAAAGAACGAGAACAATCGTTCTTTAATACAATTTCCGATTAAAAATTCCAAACTATGAAGCAAAACCGTTAATCTGATGTCACTGTTTTAAAAGAAAGTTGGTTTGTCTTCAAACATGAGATGAAATTGCCAAAATACCGAAGTTGTTTCCATTCTTGTTGAACTGATAAAAACTGGGAGTCTGGATTGTTGAAGAATCTCATAAAATTAATATAAGTATTCTGTAATAATAATAATATAATAATAATAATATAAAATAAATAATAATAATAATGATAATAATAATAATGATAATAATGATAATAATGATAATAATAATAATGATAATAATGATAATAATGATAGGACTATTATGACGGTTAAAACGGTTGACCATAACCGCCCTGACATCCTCATAATAGACAAAGAAAAGAAAACAGCCTCTGTAATCGACGTTGGAATCACTTTGACTCACAACCTTCGGAAGTCCGAAGCAGAAAAAATCAGAAAATATAAGAACTTGGCTACTGAATTAAAAAAACATTTGGAAGTTGCATGAAATCTCCCATTTCCCCATGGTTATATCTGTTGAAGTCGTCGTCGCCAGGAACTTTAAAAGAAATCTGGAGAGTTTAGATATCAAAAATATCTTTGACGAAGCCCAGAAAGCCACCCTTCTTCAAACATGTCATGTTGTCAGGAAATTCCTAAATGCGTGACATTCATTTAGGCCAGGATGAATTTCCTTCCTGTCCAGTCCGAACCTAGTCCTATAACATAAATTGGACAGGTGATAGATTTTCCTGCTAAAGCAGAGAAAGTGTGAATAATAATAATAATAATAATAATAATAATAATAATAATAATAATAATAATAAGTGAAAATATGCTTGTAATTAAGAGGAAGTGGGGAAGGCAAAATGAAATTGCGATGTTTGCTTCTTACCACTACGATGCGCAGAGACGATGAGCAGCCTTAACTGATCCGAAGCATATTCCAACGCCGTAACTCCTGAGGGCAGAACATTTCGCATCAACCCTCCCATTAGCAAGAAAGCAGGCCAGTGACGCAAGCGCTGCCACTCGTCCGTTTCCGGATGATTTATGCACCTCCTCCTCCAGTCTTGTCCACGTGTGTAATTTAGTTTTTAGTGATGGAGAGCTCCATACATCATGTCTGTGAGGTGCTCGCTTCGGTGGCTACCAGGATATCGCTTTAAAGACGTGCGATATCACCGGTTCTAATCGATGCTTATTTATGTGAAGGGTGTAGCCTATCGTCTGGTAGCACTATCACTGAAAATGTCTCGCCAACATGGTTATATAAATTGCGTAAAGTGTAAGAGTCGTAAATAAATGATTATTGTATCTCGTGGTCGTTCCTGTATTTCATTGTTTGTATTTTGTGGTCGTTCTTGCTTTATGTGCAACAAGTACGTATTACATTTCATGAAATTTTCGCTGGGATGTGAAATACTCATGAAAAGTTACGATTGTCTTCAGAAACTGAGAAGACAAGTCACGAAGAATCAGTTGTGTTCAAAGTTGCAATGCACATGTGTTGGTTTAATAATTTTCTGATTTGATTAGATTAATAATAAAGTGTTCAATGAACGCTGGCTTAAGTCAATTTCATATAATTATTGTACTGAAATTACTTTGCTGTCCTACATCTTTCTCATTTCTTGTTTATATTTCGTTAGACTTTAAAACTATCTAATGAGAATATCCGGCAAGTAAAGTAAATTAAATATTCCAGTTCTACCCCTCTTACGTCTTATTTGAAACTTGGTGGTGTGCAGGCTGTCGTGGTGGCGAATGCAAGAGGATGTTTGCGCGCAACACGTTGATTCGGCGCTTGAACGTCGCTCCGCAATATTCCACATGATGCGCGGCGCACGTGTGCCGCAACGCGACGCGACGCGGCGCGGCGCCCAGAAGTTTCCGCACATCTCTGCCAAAGACCCGCGCGCGGCTCTCGACGACCGCTGCTTCCTCTGCTAAAGGCGCTCCGGGTGGGGGCAAAACTTTTTCTCCAACTATGCTAACTGGCGCCCACCGCGCCCTGCCTTCTTGTCGTGTGCGCCCGGCCCCGCCCTCGTCTCCGCTTCTCGCCCTCGCTTCCATCCGTGCCTCTGCCTTGTCTCTGGCTCTGCCCCTACCCGTACCCTTGCCTCTGCCCTCACCCCCGCTTCTGCCCCCACCACAGCCTCTACCTCCACTCCCGCCTCTGCCCCAACCCCGCCTCTGCCCCAACCCCCGCCACTGCCCCATCTCTGCCCCAACCGCGCATCTATCCCGCCCGCGTATCTGCCCCACCCCCGCCTTTGCCCCCTCCCCGGGACCCTGCCCCCCCTCTGCCCCCTCCCCGGGCCTCTGCCCCACCCCGCCTCTGCCCCACCCCCGCATCTGCCCCTACCCCCGACTCTGCCTCTCCCGGGCCCCTGCCCACCCCCGCCTTTGCCCCCTCCCCGGGCCCCTGCCCCACCCCCGCCTCTGCCCTCTCCCCAGGCCCCCGCCCCACCCCCGCCTCTGCCCTCTCCCCAGGCCCCCGCCCCACCCCCGCCTCTGACCCACCCCCGCATCTGACCCCACCCCCGCCTCAATCCCACCCCTCTGCCTCTGCCCTCGTCTCTTTCCCCGCCTCTGCCTCCGCCCCTCTGTCGCCGCCCGCCTCTGTCCCCTCCCTTGCCTCTGCCCGTTTCCGTCATTATGTCCCCCTGTAACCCTCCGCCCCATCCATTCCGCTTCCGTCCGCCCCATTCATCCGCTTCCGTCCCGCCCCCACCCCGCGTCTCCCTGCACCCCCGCCCTCGTCTATGCCTCTGCCGCCGTTCCACAGCCGCTCTTGCGTCCGCCTTTACCACGGCACTCCTCTCCCGCCCTCGCGCCGCACCGTAACGTGCCCATCCTGTCCCGCCCTCGCCCATTTTCCGCGCCCACCCTGTCTTGGCTCCCGCACCACGTCCTCCCCTCCCTCCCACATTCCCCCCCCCCCCGAGCTTTCATCCCCAGCGCTCGTCACCACTCCCGTCCCTCCCCCACACCTCGCCTTCCGCCGTCTCTCCACCTTTGCCGTCGTTCACTTTCCCCAGCCTCGCCACCCTAATCCCCCCTGCCATCCCCTGCTGTTCCTTCGTTTGCCAGCAGCCTGCCTCTCGCGTTTGGCCGATCCGCCTCCGCCCCCGTTTTCCGATGACGGGGCGCTCGCGATTTGGCTTCTAGCCGCTTCGGCGCCCAAGGCTGAGCGGCCAACTTCTGTCGTTGTCTGTCCAAGTGCTTACCGGCGTGCCTTCCTTGGCTTAAACGAGTGATCTCTAGTAGGCCAAGAATGCTGGAGAACTTGTTTACGACTGGCCATCGCTTTCGATAAATGTGAAAACTCCCGAACTTTGAGTAAATGACCAATGCAACTTTGTTTTTTAATATTTAGTACTCCTATTGAAGTTCAGAAAATTTTGAAGGCGTGAGAAAGTTTTATGGCCGTACATTCATACAATACGTGTTTTAGGTCAATAGTGTCAATATTGTCAATAGGTCAATGGTCAATACGTGTTTTACTTGATTTGCATGTAAGAGTTATAGCCATTGTAAAGTCAAGTGGAAATACAACAGATTAAAATGTATAATATATCACTTATTATCTTATTAAACAATCAGTTGTTTCACGTAACACATCTCACATCTCTTCATTGAATATGGTTGATTAAGTAATTTATTTTAAATTACGGCAGAGTGAGTCTCTCTCCATATTTTGCTTTGAACTTGTATGTATTGTTTGTAAAATTATCAATAATAGATTTTAATTTAGAATAACTTGACTTTTTACAGATTATTTGTACAGATTGTTATTTTTACAGATATTTTACAGAAGATGAGAAGAAAGAGTTCGCGAAACGTCGTACACGAAATATAAAGCATTTTGATATTACATATTAATTAATGTGTTTCCGTTTCAATTGGTATTCCTTCTATTGTCTCAAATTTGAAGATACTGAAAAACTAATAACATTAACATGTATACGTTCCTTACAAAATTGCAGGAAGGAGACAAATACTGCTCCGAGTTCTCAGAACTTTCATCGATTGTAGTTCTACTTTACATAAAGTAAATGGAAATCGTAATGAAATCGTTTTTCCAAACCAGTATGGAGTAAATCTGTGCTTGCGTTGAATATTACCTGCTGGGTATAGTACCAGGTTCGACGCAGATGTGTTTTTAAGTATGTTGCGAGATAACACGTATAAACCTCTTCCTAAAGAGTAATTCCTTTTTCATGCGCGCTTCGCATACTCCCTCCGGGTATGAGCACATTGCAGCATCAAGTAAGATGCGCAGTACTGGATGAAATCGAAAAAAAAAAATGACAGCACGCTTGCGGAATAGTAAACAGCGATAGGAGTAACGAGGGTTTCATGTTGAAGGAAGTTACACCTCTTAGATTTTTATATCGTTTTTTATTGTAAAAGACTTTTATGCATCGCAAAGGATGTACTGTACGCACATTTTTCTTATGTACTCTTGTATGCACCATTATGCAAGACGTATTCATTTCACGACAATTTTTTCCTGATACTATTTTCTCTCTTTTTTCAGATGCAACTGATGGCATAGCGTGATTCTTTGAAGAAGGTAAGCTAAGATTTGAAATTTATTTCCAGAAATTTTACCATGTTGTTACCGCGTCCCTATTGAATAAGATTAATTCGATTTTTAATTCTCTGCTTTGTAACAATACAAAGAATTGGTAATGAATTCCTTTAATCCGCCCACCTCTTACGTTCAATTTTAATCAGATTTTCGAAGTGTATAACAAATTTTGTGTTGTGTGCGAGGGTATGTAGTGACCTGTCATTTGCATACATGGTATCCACATGGATGGTTTTGAATTGTGTTCGCTCTATTATTACTATTATTATTATTATTATTATTATTATTATTATTATTATTATTATTATTATTATTATATCACGATTAATGTCTCTCTGCCATACACTGTTATTAAAACGCTATAAGTTCCTATAAGAAATGTGCGTAAATAACAAGTATAATTTCATACGAGAACACGTGATTAGTGTATTGTACGTGTAGGATTACGAAAATATGTGGAGGAGAAGATCGTACCCTGGCCCCTCGTTTGAGCGACTAAGTGTTGATACCTGGCGCGTCCTCTACTTGGGTCATTAGTCCCATAAGTGTAGTACTTGCTATATCCCGGGAGGAGACGATGTTCCTCCTCGGCCGCAACGTTCTTTAAGGAACTGCTCTGGAACCCGCGTGGGAGCAACAGGAGGAAACTACGGAACAAGACTGATGAGAGTAGCCAGCGTCGGGAATTCTCCCCGAGGCTGCGACGTTTTCTTGTTTACAATTTGGCCGTTTCCGGCCAAAAGAAAGGAAGAACAAAAACGACTCCATCGATATCTAAACTTCCAGCTCCCGTGTACTGTACACGTAAACTAAATTCTCTTCTGGTTGCCCGTGTCGGTGGCGCATTCGGGGCTGGTCGTCCGCCTCCTCGTTTCCCAGACGCCCCGCCCCGCCCTGCCCCCTCCCCGCCCATCCCCCTCCCCGCGGGACCCCGCCCCCGTCGCCGCGCGGGCGCTGGGGGCTCGTATATCCGGCACGCGGCACTTGCGGCGCCCTCTGCGGTGTCGAGTGTCGGGCGCCCCTCCCCCCGCCCTGCCCCGCCCACCCCCCACTCCCGCCCGCCGCACGCTGTATCGCGGCTGAGTTAGAGCTCCCGCGGGACCGCGCCTCCTGCCGCCGCTGCCGTCGTGGCGGCCGCCGCCGTCGCCCCCGTCGTCGCGGTAATCATGGTCTTGGCAGACATCGTGATCGTCATCATCGACGTGGTTGACGTCAACGTGACCGTCAGCGTCATAGTCGCGGGCATCGTTTTTGTCGCGGTTGACGTCGACGTGGTCGTCACAGTCTGAGTCGCGACCATCGTCATTGTCGTGGATGACGTCGAGTGGTCGTCAGCGCCGTATTCGCGGCCATCGTTTTTGTCGTCGTTGACGTCGACGTAGTCGTCACAATCTGAGTCGCGACAATCGTCTTTGTCGTGGTCATCACCGCCGTAGTCGCGGCCGTCGTCTTTGTCGTGGATGACGTCGAGTGGTCGTCAGCGCCGTATTCGCGGCCATCGTTTTTGTCGTGGTTGACGTCGACGTGGTCGTCACAGTCTGAGTCGCGACAATCGTCTTTGTCGTGGTCATCACCGCCGTAGTCGCGGCCGTCGTCTTTGTCGTGGATGACGTCGAGTGGTCGTCACCGTGACCGTCGTCATACGTGACCATAGTCTTTGTCGTGGTTGATGTCGACGCGGTCGTCAGCGTCGTAGTCGCGGCCATCGTCCTTTTCGAACCCATCTTGATGGTGAGAAATATTGCGGGTTAAGGAGAAGGAGGGCGCGGAAGTCAGAACTAAGTGGGCCTAAAAGGGCTGGGACCGCCGGGAGTGAAGAGGAATTGTTGGGCCGCGGGCGTCATTACGACCATGGAAAGAGAGATTCGGGGCGTGGATGGTTAGTGAGGGGTTGTGAGCGGGTGGAGGGCATTTGTCACGGAAGGTAAGCTTTAGGGGAAAGATTAATTCCATTAGGCTTTTAAAAAATTACATTGTCTCCGTTACATTCCGCCCCTCAAGTAATTACTATAAGCTCTTCAGTCCTATCATTTTGTAAATGTATCTTTCCAGCAAAAGGAAAACATGTACCCTTTGCCCCACTGCCACCATACGTTCCTGCTGTACACGCGAATCCTCGTCGTCACCTACCTATATTCATGGATAAGTATGTACGCTTGTTCCCCAGAGATCTCACGATCGAAATGTTAGCTTTTAATTCATTCCGTTGCAAATCTTTCGTAGTATCAGACACTAAGTAACATCGGCAGACTTTTTCTTCACAATGACATTTAACGACGAGCGCGTGGGATTGAAAATTGATGCCGTAAATGACACTTCTTACGGCAAAATTTCAAACAATGGCTTTACACCCTGAGAAACTGCAATGAATTATCAGTAAATAATTTCTAATAATGTTCCGATGTCTGGTTTAAGTGTGTGTTTGTGATAACGGAAACTCTGTTCCGGTTTCAGTTTAAATTTCAAAACTGTTCCAAGCGATTATTTTGAATGTTTTCGAAATTATGATAATTCTATAAAACTTCGATATGTTGAAGTTTTAGACGATTCCTCTCTTCTTCCAAAGCAAAAATCTCGATTATTTAAAATAAGTAATAACGAAATGTTTGCTCTCTGAAAAGATATATGAAAAACATTCCGCCTTAAACAAGAAATATTTGAAGAAAAATGGTTTTGCGGCCATTAAAGGTAAAAAATTAATCGTTCTTTATGTAGAACCTATACTGGTAATAATTATTCCCGTAATGTAGCCTGATGTACACAACGTTAACAACGCAGATATTGTTTTTCTCAAGGAATCACTTCTCAGAAAAGGAATCAAGCAGCACAAACGTTTACGAAGTTAAGATGTTTTTAAAAGCAAAACCAGAATCAAACTGTTTCGATTCATGAAATGTATTTAATTTGAGAATAATTGTTTCGATTTCGCTTTCAGTTTGGAAGAGGTTTTTGACGTTTACGGTCTTCTCGGATTGATGTCTCGGTTATTATGAATGCGGGCGAATAATTAAAGTACGCTCTGAGGTGTTACGTGGAGATGCTAATGATTGACAAATAAGAAACATTATGTACTCGGGTTGGCCCACTCTTCTCACAAGAAGTGGTTCTTTGACGGTGCAGGAGAAAAACCGTGCGGATGCCCCCAACCAGACCTGTTGTCAGAAGCGAGAGCTTGACTGTCCCGCGACGTCCTGATAGGAGCCAGGGTCAAGGCGTGGACGTGCGAAAGGCGCTCCGACAGAAAAGACAACGTGCGGCGGTGGTGCAGGTCGCGTGCGGGCGCCGGTTGGGAAGAGCGTCTCGTGGCTGTTAATGGATATTGATGCTACTGCCGCTGCGGCTGTGGGCGCTCCCGGCGCTCTCCCTACATCGCCTCGCCTCGCCTCCGCCCCTCCTCCACACCGTGTCCGTGCTGCGTCCGCCCCGACTCCGCCCCGACTCCGCCCCGACTCCGCCCCGACTCCGCCCCGCCTCCGCCCCGCCTCCGCCCCGCCTCCGCCCCGCCTCCGCCCCGCCTCCGCCCCGCCTCCGCCCCGCCTCCGCCCCGCCTCCGCCCCGACTCCGCCCCGACTCCGCCCCGACTCCGCCCCGACTCCGCCCCGACTCCGCCCCGACTCCGCCCCGACTCCGCCCCGACTCCGCCCCGACTCCGCCCCGACTCCGCCCCGACTCCGCCCCGACTCCGCCCCGACTCCGCCCCGACTCCGCTTCGCCCCGCCCCCACCCTCGCTCCGCCCCGCCCCCTTCCTGTGCCCGCCCCGCCGCGTCCCGCTCTAGCCCCAGCTTCCGTTGCTGCCCCCGCCTCCCCCAGTCTCCCTATTCCCGCCTCGCCTTCGCCGTCCCCGCCCCTTCGCCGTCCTCGCCCCTTCGCCGTCCTCTCCCCTTCTCCAACTCCGCCCCTTCGCCGCCCCCGCCCCTTCGCCGGCCCCGCCCTTTTCCGTCCCCGCCCCTTCTCCATCCATGCCGCTTCCCCAGCCTCTTCAACGCCGTTTGCGTCTCTGCCTTCAGCCCCAGCTCCGCCCCCGCTCCCGCCTGCGGTGCCTTCTCCCGCGCCCGCGCCGCTCGTGCCGCCCGCCCAGGAAGAAATGTGGCTCGGCCCGCGCCCGTTCGCACTGTTCCTCAACTCGTTTTCGCGGGGGCGCCGCTATTTCTTCTTGTTCTGTCCCGCGTCGTATATTCGCTGACCTGCTTCCGCTGTCTGTTGAAGAGGAGTTAGAAGTCTGGGACTCTGTATTTCACAGTTGAAGAAATTATAGATTTTGTGTAAGATTTTCAGCTCCACTGACGTGATAGAGGGGAAACTAGGAATTTATTTTTCTTTTATGAATTGTGCAGCGACTATCGCAAAGCTATAAAGTAATTTATTGGACGTTAAATTAAGGAAACTGACCTAAGGATGTTCTTCGCATTGATTATTTTAAATCAACTTCAATCAGAAATCAACATTCACGAAAATATCCATTCTACATCATCCAATAATATTTTTCGTGGAGCATCTTCAATGACAGCAGTTTATGGAAAAATGTTTTATTTCAAAAGCTTTTTCCCATAAATAGTGTAATATAATTTGTTAATGAACATCTGGCGATAGTATTGTTCAAAAGCATTCAGTTCTCTTTCAAAACACATAGACTTTTGCTCATTGTGAAATCGAGATTATTTTCGCCTGTAATGTAAGATGTTTTTGCTTGAACATGTAAGTGTGCGTCGCTTAATAAATCCGATGTCGCATCTCGCTGGCCGCCTCGAGCCCCGCCCACCGCGCGAGCGACTGGCTTTCTCCCGCGTGAGCATCGGGCTGCGAACGGCTTGCCCCGCCCCGCCCCGCCCCGCCCCGCCCCGCCCCGCCTCGCCCCGTAGCCGCAGCTGGGCCCGCTACCTGCTGGCCGCGCGGCCGTGCTATTTTTAGCCTTGTTTTCTATAGGCAATGGCCGGTGCCCGCCAAATATTTCACACGGGCAGAGGACCAGCAGCGGTGGCGGGCGTCCTGCGAGGCTGCGGCGGAGGTCGGTCTTCGCTGTGTTGCGCAACAGTTGTTTCCCTTCGCGATGCTGCGCCCCGCCCTGCTCCACCCAGCCTGCCGCACGGGGTCGTCCCCTTACCCTGCCAAAGCCCTGCCGCCTCTGCCCGCCCCTGCCCTGTCCTGCCCTGTCCTGTCCTGCCCCTGCTCCTGTCCTTGCCCTCCCTGCCTGTCCTGCCCCTGCAGCCTGCCCTGCTCCGTCCCGCCGTTCTCTGCCTGCTCTGCTCCGCGCCCTGCTTCCGCCCTCTCCCACCCCCGTCCCGCCCTGCCTCGCCCTGCCCGCCTGGTCCCGCCCCGGCCTGCTCTGCCTCGCCCCGCCCCATCCCGCCCTACCCCGCCGCGCTGTCTCCGCTCCCCGTGTTTATACTGCAGTTTTTACAGAGCTGAGTTTGAAGTAAATAGCGGTTACGGTGCCGTCCAATCGGGACCTTACACGTCACTAGTGACGTCACAATGGTGGCGTTCAGCCTTCCGATTGGATGACACCGAAACAGCTGATTTACTTGAAACGCAGCTCTGTAAAAACCGCAGTATAGAGACGCTGCTACGCCTGCGGCGATGGCGATGGAGAAGGCGTCCGGACGGCGCGTCCTTGTGGGACCCCGTTGCCGGAATTCGCCGCGCGCCCTCCTGTCGTTCGCCGCTGGCGACGTGATAAGGTTATTCCCGGACCGCATGACGCGTGTGCGCGGTCGCGTGATTCGTTGTTCTCATAACGCGTGTTTTACCGCGGCGAAAATGTCGAAGGCGGGTCAAGCACCTGGGAGTGGCCGCGGTTTGTTTCTCACCTGTCCAAGTTGGACGTCGTCCCGGCAACGGGCAGTTTATTTCAAAGCGCACACTATCAGCTGGCTGTTGCCATTGGAAACGGTTGCATCTGAATACGTGAAAATGGATGAAACATGAAATGAAAGCAATTTTATTAACAAAATATTTTTAAAAAATACAAAATCGCAAAAACTGAACGTTTCCAGGAATTACTATAGTCATTAGTACAATCTTCCGGTTCCTTTCCAGGTAACAAAATACGTTGTATCTCTGAAGCGAACGATCATAAAATAATATCCTACTTCAAATTATTTTCCAAAGAATATTTTGCAAAGACAGAGACAAAGGAAAGAAATATCACTTTACAGAACATGTTACTGCTGAAAAACGATGTAATGCGACAAAATGCAGTAAAATGTCTGGAAAGCGAAAATTTGATTTATTTGAGATTAATGTATTTCATCAACGTGAAAAGTCCTTTTTCACGTGGATTTGTTTTATAAACAATCACCATGAAGTCCAGTTTACAGTTTCATTTGAAACAAAATAACTCGAGTTGAAATTATTTGATGACTTTATGTTAACTGTGAGCAAAACCCTTTACCTGTAGGGACCAGACATGTTTCCCCGTGAATAGATTCCATTCTCCGTTCCACAGTACTAAACCTTAACTTTTGAAGGTGTTTAATTTCAGAAACGCAAAACCCATGGTTCAGTGCGTTGCATATTCTGCTCTCCTGCTTATTTCCCAAGGGGAAATTATGTTGTATTGTTTGGTATTTCGCATTAATTATGGACAGATGGCTCGGTTAAATTCAGGAGGCCGCGTTGAAGCCCGAAACGAGAGCGCGAGAGTTGCTTAAAAGGCAACTCTCGTTAACTGCTCCCTCGTCGAAAAGTCAGTGTCCTCTGCGGCGTGCGTTAGAGCAACTGGAAGGAAGCGCGCCACAACGCTAACGACTGCAGTGGTGCTCCGTTCAAAATAAAGGAGGCCGTAAATGTACGTTGAACGCGTATCCTCCGACGGGTGGGGTTTCTTTCTGTGCTCGGGAAGAGGGGACGAAGCGGTGCGGAGTGGGTGGCGGTAAGAGGGGGTGAGCGTGGCGGAGGTGAGCGGGCGGAGGGGAGCGAGGTGAAGATGAGCAGGAGGAGGTAAGTGGGGTGGTGTTGAGCTTGGCGGAGGTGAGCGGGCGGATGGCGGGGCGAAGGTGAGTGGGGATGGTGGTAAGCGGGGTGGACGGAAGTGATAGTGAGCGAGGAGAAGATGAGCGGGGGGTGAGCGGGACGGAGGTAAGCGAGGCGAAGATGAGCGGAGGTGGTAGTGAGTGGGGTGGAGGTGAGCGCGGGTGATGGTAAGCGGTGGTGGTGGTGAGCGGGACGGAGGTGAGAGGGGGTGGTAATGAGCGGGACGGAGGTGAGCGAGGTGAAGATGAGCAGAGCAGAGGTGAGCTGCAGGTGATAAGCGGTGGTAGTGGTGAGCGGGGGGAGGTAAGTGGGGGTGGCGGTGAGCTTGGCGGAGGTGAGCGGGGTCAAGAGCGGGCGGAGGGGAGCGGGGCGAAGGTGAGTGGGGATGGTGGTAAGCGGGGTGGACGGAGGTGATAGTGAGCGAGGAGAAGATGAGCGGGGCGGAGGTAAGCGGGGGTGGTAGTGAGCGGGACGGAGGTGAGCGAGGTGAAGATGAGCGGAGCGGAGGTGAGCGCGGATGATGGTAAGCGGTGGTGGTGGTGAGCGGGCGGAGGGGAGGGGGGTAGTAGTTAGGGAGGAGGATGAACGAGGTTGGTAACGAGTGGGGTGGTGGTGAGCGAGACGGGGATGGCGATGAAGGGCGGAGCGTGTCGAAGTGGTGCTGAGCAAGGAAGCGGGAGCTGGAGAGCAGCGCGGCAGAGCTCTGGCGGAGAGGGCGTGCTCCACAGGGCCAGCCGAGGCCAGTCGGGCGGATGCTGGGAGCCGGTTTCGTCGGACATCCCGTCCAACGCGGTATTACGTCGGACAGGTTGGTGCTGCTCTTGCGTGTGACCAGTCGAGCGCAAGGCAATATTGAAATAATGTCTTCGAACTTGCCCAAGAGTCGTTTAGAGGAATAACGTCTTGATCTAATGGTAGCCCGTAATGCACACGGAAAGATTCGTTTGTGTTAGAATTTCAAAGACGTTCTCTTAGTAATTCATAAACTGTCAGTATGGGTGAAATACTGGAATTCTTAATTTTGAAAACACATCTACCCTATAAATTACCAAGTATTGCTGAGAAAGAACGTGACATTTTACCCCAAGGAACTTGGTATCGTTGTAAACTTGCTTGGATATTGAAGTTTAGACGTAGATTAAGTTTTGGAACTACATCTTACATTGCTTCCAACTGAAGTGTTATACTCAAGAAGCATTGTATCCGGTAAGAAGTTTCTTGTTAATGCTAAATTGGATCCGATATGAATTTCAGAAATTCATTGTAATTTCATGTCACAACCCACGACAACGAAGAATGTAGAATATGCTTCCTGGAAATAATAAAAACGTTCCATTAATCATGCGCAGAAAACTCATTAGAGTTAACGCACGTCGCCTCGTGAATTAGAATTTCGGACTTGAGCCACTTGTGCACGCGAATTCGCGCTCTGACGTCGCGCCGCAGGGGTTGGGAGGTCGTGCGTACAAGGAAAGGACTGCAGCGGTGACGGAGACCTCTGCGGCTGCTGCGCCCCGGGCATATGAACGAGGTTGCCGCCGCCGCCACCGCATTCGCGGTCACCACCGCTGGTGGTGGTGGTGGTGATCAGACCAACACCAACTCCGCCGCCCTGCTCCCTTAGCTGCCTCCCCTGCCTCTGTCACCATCACCACTGCCGCCAGCTCCGCCGCCTCCGCCCTCACCATCGCCGCCACACAATCTCTACCACCAGCACGGCCTCCGCTACTGCAACACCTCCTCAAACGAGCACGATTGCCACCACCAGCACCACCACCAGCAACGCCACCACCACCAGCACCGCCACCACCACCAGCACCGCCACCACCACCAGCACCGCCAGCAACAGCGTATCAGCACCGCCAGTGCCTGCAGTCGAGACCGTCGCCAGCGATGTTGCGCGGTCGCCACAATGTGATTAACCTCTGCCGGAGAGCAAGCTGCTCATGAGCTCCTGGAAATTTGTTTTATCTCCGAGACCGCTGAGGACAACTGGTGGTATAGTAACTTCCTGCCTATGACAGAGTCGTCAAAGTTCCATTTTTGCAGAAGAAATGAGTTCTCTTCCGTCATCACTTCTCAAAAAGTTTCAAATAGTCATGTTCCGTTTCTATTCATCAAAATATTCAATTATTAATTCATTTCGAGATAATTTTAGAATTGTAAGAAGATCATCTTTGTTTATGAAGAGTTTTCGCACTCACTTGACAGGCGCCATTCATAAACTCTTAAATTTCAGCAGCATAATGGTCAGAGAGAAAACTCTGAGAGAATAGGGAAGTGGTAGCATCATGAATATAAAGTCTGCACCGCAAGATGTTGAATGTACCAGAATTGGTGAGTAAATAATTTTCTTGAAATATTGAAAACGGAGCCATGGTAGAATGAAATGCTAAGGGGAGGGGTGTGGAAACGCGTTTACTGCAGACCCAATTAGTCTACCATAAAATGAAATGAGTGGGATTCGAGCCCTGCTACTCCAAGGAGAAATGCTGACCGCTCTGCTAGAGGTCGTTCCCGTGCATGAACTGCGGGAATAAGTGTGTCTGTCACCGCTGTAGCCGTTCCGAACACACGTCGCTGCCGCCGCCGCCGCCACCAGCGCTGGCGCCAGCGCGGCGTGATTAATCCGGCGCCGCGGGGGCAGCCCTGGTAATTTGCGGTGGCGGCGGCGCACGGCGGCGCGGCGGTTTGCGATTCGGCGCGCCCGCTGCCCGCCGCTCGCCCGCCCGCCGCCCGCCGCCCGCCGCCCGCCGCCCGCCGCCCGCCGCCCGCCGCCCGCCGCCCGCCGCCCGCCGCCCGCCGCCCGCCGCCCGCCGCCCGCCGCCCGCCGCTCGCTGCCCGCCGCTCGCCCCCACTGACCGTCGCCAACAGCCCACTGCCCGTCGCCCGTTCCCCGCTACCGCAGCTCATCCCTCGCTGCCCGTCCTCCGCCGACCGTTCCCATCTGCCCGTTACCCGCTGCCCGTCCTCCACCGCCCGTCCTCCTCCACCGCCCGTCCTCGCCGCCCGTCCCCCGCCAACCGTCCCCGCCGCCCGTCCTCTCGCTGCCCGCCAACGCCTCCTCCGGGCCCGCTGCCCGTCCGTCGTCTACGCCTGCCGGGCCATCGCCTGCTGCTCCGCCTCTGCCGCCACCCAACGCCGACCGCTGTGCGCCGCGTGTTCTGGTTTCTCCGTGTTGCTCCGCTCTCCCTTTCCGTCCGCACCTGCCCCTCAACACCATCTCGCCACGCCCTCTCTCATTTCCTCCCGTTCCAACTCCCGTCCCTCTTCACCCCTGCCCCTGTACCACCCCGCTCATCGTTCCCCTCTATCCCTTTCCCTTCCAGTCCCACACATTCTCTTGTACAGCTCCGATTCCACCTCGCAGTTCCCTCCTCTCTCATACCCATCGCATTCCTCCTCACCTTCGACTCCCACCTACCCTCCCTACACACTTTATCTCCGTTCCTTTCTCCACCTCGCTCTCCGTTGATCCACACTTCCCCGCCCTGCCCTTCCTTGTCCATCTTCCTGAAAGGGAGAGTCAGTGCCGCCTCTGTAAATTGTGCTGTCGCTTTGCTGCCGCAGCTCAGGGAACAGGCATCTCCTGTGAGCAGCAGTCGGACCAGAAGCCGGCGAATATCGTGCATTTCTCGCCTTGGGGAACCGAAAGGCCCACCGGAAATTAAGTTTCGTAGTTGGTGTAAATTTCCAGGTATTAATGAAATAACGTAGCTTCTTAAATTAAGCATGAAGGATGCACGCATGTCTTTTACATTTGTGAAAATTCAGAGTTAGTCGATATAAAGGATGAAAGGCTTCTCACTCAGATACATTCCAATAAGTAAAACCGTGAATGGTAATAATTAGCTTTTTTGCAGACTTTGAAAAGAAACCGTATCGGAACAGTACACCGAAACAGTGTCCGTTGATACGTTTCGGGCGCTGAGTTCGAAGCGTCATCGCGAGAAGCGCGGTCAGGACTCCGTTCGTTTTTTCGATTCCACCATCCACGACCACATCCCCGACCCCATTCTTGATTCCACTATCCGCGATTCCATTCTCGATTTCACCATCCACGACTGCATCCTCGATCCCCTTCTCGATTCTACCATCCACGACCCCATTCTCAATTACTCACCATCCACCATTCTCGATGTCATCATTCTCGATTCCATCATCCTCGATCCCATTCTCGATTCCATCATCCTCGATCCCATTCTCGATTCCACCATCCTCGATCCCATTCTCGATTCCACCATCCTCGATCCCATTCTCGATTCCACCATCCTCGATCCCATTCTCGATTCCACCATCCTCGATCCCTTCTCGATTCCACCATCCTCGATCCCATTCTCGATTCCACCATCCTCGATCCCATTCTCGATTCCACCATCCTCGATCCCATTCTCGATTCCACCATCCTCGATCCCATTCTCGATTCCACCGTCCTCGATCCCATTCTCGATTCCACCGTTCTCGATTCCACAATCCACGACCCCATTCTCGATTCCATCATCCACGTTGTCATTCTCGATTCCACTAGCCTCGACCCCATTTTCGATTCCCTTGTTTCGATTCCCTTGTCGACTTCATCATGGGCTCCGTGCACGACTCCCATCCCTGTGCCCGTGCGTTGGAGCGGCGCGGTGCGACCGCCGCGAGCCGTGCGTGCTGCGCTTGTGTCTGCGCGGCGCAGCCACCGCCATCGCCGCGGGCGACCTGGCCCGCGGGCGCGGCGTCGAATTGATTGCTCTCGTTCGGGTCGCGGCGCTTGGAACACGGCGTCGCGCCGACCCGCGGATCCCGGCGATGCCGGCGGCGCCGTGCTGTCCGAGCGGAAAGAAATGTGATGTGTTCCAATCCCGTGTAATATATATATATCAAATGATTTCAATAAATTGTGGGGTGAAAGGCAATAACCAACCAACATTTTCACAAAGCTTCCTGAAGGTCAAACTGACGTAATTACGATTTTTACTTTCTTAAATTTACGAGCATTACCAGAATATTTTTTTTATTAAAGAAAAGTATCTCTATGTATGTTAGAGAAATAGGGTTTAAAGTATCTTCAGAATTATTAGAGACAAAGGAAGGCAAAAGTGTTCACATTTGTCCGACTCCAAATATTTGATATGTGTAGTATCGTGTCACTAAGTTAACGTTAATGCCATGCGTGTATCTCAGAAGTGGTGTAAATTATAAATCAATTCAAAGCCAAAATAATCAATCAATCGAAATATTTTCGAACTTTTTAACGAATCGCGTAGATTAACAATAAATAAAACGAAGTATGCTTTCAAATTTCCTTGCCAAAATGGTGAATACTGATGAGTGGGTAATTTTGAGGTATCGTGAACTCAAGTTGCTTAACACAAACAGCATTCGATGGGTTTTCTTCTTTACACTTAGGCATGTATTAGACCATCCGTTTTGCCGAGGTCTCGGAAAACGGAGCACATCAATATTCAAGAATAAGATAAGTTGTTTGAACGCGCGCCAACGCGCATGAATATAATCCGAAAATGGAAACTACGAACTATATCCGTAAGAGAGCGTCTCGGTAGAGTATGCGACACCGGTAGTCGGGAGAAAGAAAGCTTTCTTTTCTGAAGTAACAGCTGGAGAGTGAGGACCTACCGATCACGAGAAGGCGGCACCTCGTACTGCTACGGACTTCAGGACTGCATCTACGATAAAAACTCTTCAAGACATTCGAGGAGGTAATTATCATATTACAATGCATTAAAACAATTCATCAGGAAAAGGATGAAAGTATAAGTGACGCATTTAAAATCTTTGTAAGAGAGAGGAGTGTGAATAGCATGAAACTAACGAGGCCATTCATTTCTTTTCTTTGCAGTTTTTTTATTTTTATATTTATTCTTCTTATACAATAGACTCAGTTGTCGTATTGTAGATTCTTTTAAATATGGAATTAAAAGCTAGTTACATTCTATAAAAGAATACGAAAAGAGTATCAACGGAAAACGAGACGGAGGCCAAATCGTGAGTTGAACAACGGTACTGGAAAGGGGCGACCGTGCGGTTCTGCAGAGGGGCGGCTTTGCTCCCGACCGAGCTGCAAGGACAAGGACATCGAGCGATTGGAAGAGTCGACGCCGCAGATTTCTCTACGCCGTGAGAAGACACAGTAAGGTCGTGCCAACTTGAACAATTTGTAGATATTAGAAGGAATAATTTGTTTCGGAAAGAAAGTATTAGTACAGGTTCTTTATACCGATATTCTGTGAAAAATAGAATCAATCTTTTCTTTCAAGAAAACTTAGCTAATTGTAAAGTTGCAACTAGGAAATTTACGACTGGAATGATTAGGCAAAGTTTTAAGTATTCTTTGAAATTGATTTAAATGAGAGAAAGGAAACAGTGTAGTTAATTATTAAGAGTGTAAGTTGTTTTCTTTTTTTTTCAGCAAGACAAAATTCTTGTATATGTAAAGTGTTTTATGTTCATTTACTGTAACAGCAATTTAATTAGAATATACTTAAGTAAGTGGAAAGTGATTCGACTTGAGTTTCTGTGTAAGTGCATTCAATCCACAACGGCCCACATGACCCTGATCCCCGCTATTCTAATTGTATTTTTTTATTTTGCGCCCACCTTGAAAACCCATTCTGAGCTAGCCGGCGGAGGGGTGGGTCGCAGTATGATTCCTTTATTGACTGCTTAAGAGATTCTGATTATTGGTTTGTGCTCCAATTCTACAAGGAGCCTTTCAGTCGCTGTCTGGAGGAGAATTCTAGCGGGCGGCTGCTCTGATCGGTAGTTCTCCGTGGTTTCTCCGATCAACACCAGGCGAATGCCGGTGCAGTACGCTATCAAACGGGCCACGGACCGCGCGCGATCTGTCCTTCCTTTTCCTTGTCCTATCCTCTCCCCTTACACAAACCCACTTACACTAGCATGCACTACACTACCACATATTCCGGGAGACCGGTCGGGAGCTTAGAGCTTGTCCCGGCTGGGGCGGTGCCCCGCTGGTGGGAGAGTCCTGGTTAGGGGGAAACCCCACTAGCCGACGGTAAGTCGGCGCTACATCTCGCCATCCAGCGGAGGAAGATCACCGCCATCTCCCGAGAAAACACATGCACTACACTAACGTGACTAATGACCAAAGCAGTTGACGCGCCCGGAAACACGAAAAAATCAATCAATACAAGGACCCTTTGAAGAGAGTGGCGGGCGTGTTAGAGCGGGGCACAGTGGCTTTCCTCCCTCCTCGTGGTCGGGGGGCGTGGCCAGCCTGGCAGCCTCCGGGCGCGTTGGCCGTGGGCTTCTCGCTTATTGCGACGCGCTGGAATCGGCGCGATGTCGTTTCTCGCCTCCCTCGCGCCCTTTCGCCCTCCCTTTCAGCCGCGCCATCTGTCTACTTCGGGAAAGCTTTTACGCTCCAGCGCCCTCCTGCGCCGCCCACTGCTCGCTGCTTTATCGCGCTCTGGATGCTTCTCCTTCTTCTTTCTTCCTACTTCTCTCCCTCCTTTTCCTGTTTATTCTCTCCTCTTCGCCACTCTGTCTCATCTTCGTGGTCATTAAACACACATTGTTTGTATTGTTTGTGGATTACCATTATTTTGCACGCGTAAATGCTTCTGATAAAACGTTTTTCTTGGTTTCTGTCGACACATGTAAATTTTCTTTCGAAAAGTAGTTCCAATTTGTTAGTTTCTGAGCCAGACAGAAGAAATTATAGGGTTTTCGTCCAACGCACCTTACATTTGACTTTCCTGCTATTTAATGTTATTAGGAACATTCCAAAGTTTAAGAAATCTGCACTTACCTCTGAACCTGGTACTCGGTCGTCTCTTCACGTATCATAGATTGTCTGGTCTATCGTTATATGTATCATATTTGTAATTTTATTTTGTGCACCTCCAGTCACGTGTCATTGCATATAGTCCGGTCTGTGCATGGATGTGTTCATCCTGTCACCATTAAGTGCATTCCAGTATCCTAGTGGAATATTATATTATACGTAGCCCAAAAGGTATTGGGAGGTTGTTCTTTAACTTCCCGCCGTTTTCTCTTGTGCCCCAGCCCGCTCTCCGTCGACAAATGCCGCCGCCCACGACCGCTCTCGAGTCCAGTCCTCCGCCGGAGAGCGGCTGTGCGTGCGAGGCGGCGAGCGACATTAATGAATACACTTTGCCGACCTTCCTGTTCCCCCGCCCCGGGCGGGTCGCTTCGCCCACGCCGCGCGCCGGCAGCCGAGTCCTTTGTATCGAGAGTTGCGACGCGGAGCTTCCCCGACGTCCGCTCTCAGCAGATCTACTTCCACCGCCTCTTTCGCAGCCCTCCCCCCGCCCCCGTCGCACTGCCCTCCATTGATTGATTTATTCGTGTTTCCGGGCACGTCAACTGCTTTGGTCATTAGCCCCGTTAGTGTAGTGCATGTTTTTTCTCCGGAGATGGCGGGGATCTTCCCTCACTGGATGGCGAGATCCGGCGCCGACCTAC
Organism: Teleogryllus occipitalis; assembly: GCA_011170035.1. NCBI lineage: Eukaryota > Metazoa > Arthropoda > Insecta > Orthoptera > Gryllidae > Teleogryllus > Teleogryllus occipitalis. Next base: position 193,850 of record BLKR01002126.1, on the reverse strand, counting down.
CGTCGGCTAGTGGGGTTTCCCCCGAACCAGGACTCTCCCACCAGCGGGGCACCGCCCCAGCCGGGACAAGATCTAAGCTCCCGACCGGTCTCCCTGGATGTGGTAGTGTAGTGCATATTAGTGTAAGTGTGTGTGTGTAAGTGGAGAGGATAGGACAAGGAAGAGGAAGGACGGATCGCGCGCGGTCCGTGGCCCGTTTGGTAGGGTACTGCTCCGGCATTCGCCTGGTGTTGATCGGAGAAACCACGGAAAACTACCGATTAGAGCAGCCGGCCGCTAGAATTCTCCTCCAGACAGCGACTGAATTCGATCTAGCTGAAGAGCTAGTGTCCAAAATTCTGCCGCCGTGGGGAGTGGGAACCTAGGACCTCCCGGTCAGAGGCGCTGCAGTGACATCAGTTGATGCACTGAGCTACCGCTCCCGGTACTGCCCTCGACTTCCGTACCGTCGTCTCTTTTCCGCCGTTGCGTCCCCATCCCTTGTGCCCCGCCTTCTTTATCTTGGCCCACGTGCTCCTGAGTCCCCGCCCCGCCCTCCGTCAGCCTCCCGACTTTCTTCCCCGCCCCCGCCCCCTCCGCCAGTCTGAGTCTCCCGTCGCTTGACCTCGCCATTGCTGACGCCAGCGGCGTCGCCGCCGCCGTTCGGAGCTCTCCCGTCCCGATTGCCTGAACTGGCGGCGCCCACGCCGGCTCCCGCGTGGATTGCCTGCGCCCACTGCGGTCTGCCGTCGAGCCTTCGCCATCGCCCAGCGGCAAGCACGCAACGAGCGGCAGCACGTGATTTTCATGCCGGAGATAAAACTTGGAACTTGTCAGCGAGGAAGATTGCTTCCGAGGGACACCATTAATAAATTAGGAATCCGCGTTGTGCTGCTTCTGGAATGCCGAATGCCTGTATTAACGTATCGTCATAATCTTACATGCAATTCGAAGTATTGCGTCAGAACCGTCGCAGAACTAATCTCCTCTATTGAAATTCTATAAAGCACGCAAACTCGCAAATCCAGTTGGTTGCAGTTTCGAGAAAACGAATACATAGGTGATGTACGATTCAAAGCAATTACCTCTCGTTCTGTTATGAATCCGCGCTGCGAGCATAGAGCGTGCGCTGAGTTCACGTGGCGACTCCGGGATGCCAGGCCGATCGTCGTGCGGTATACATGCGGGATGGCCGAATTCATATATTGGGTCGTGCGCACCGACATGAGCCCCTCAGGTATGAGACTCTGGGTTGGAGGTGTGAGGAACAGTGGAGGCTCAATGGAACACACCATACACTGAGATTCGATTTTGAAATGGCATAGCCAGAAAGGTGACTGTGTTATTTACGATCAACTGAAAAAAAGACGGCTAACATCTAACCTACCCTAAGGTCATGAATTGGCAATAATGGTGTTGTTTCTTGAATTTTTCTTTCGGACTTTGTTTCTTCTTCGAAACGTCTCGCATTCAACCATACATGACTAAAAATGCTGCGCGTATTTTCTTGAAGCCGGTCTTCAAATGTACTGCAGTTAAAATGCTAATATTTTTAAAGGCACTATCCCTTAACCATCTATGCAGCCGCATGCTTCTTTGACAATAGCAATTACCCGGACGAACGCCCTCGCGTCAGCTGATTTGGTCACGGAGTGAAGGCAGACCCGTCCGTCTGTCGAACTCCTTGGCTGCCTCAGGCGACCGTACGTCGCTGTCCACTTGCCGGGCTGTCGAAATGTAAAGGCGGCTCTACACATTCGTTATTCGGCGAACAGCGAGCATCCGCTCGCCGAATCCCGAGTAGTGTGGATGAGTTGCTTGCTATTTGCCGAGTGACGAACATTCGGTGCTCGCCCTACCCACCGCGTGTCGGTCTTTTGGACACATCAAAGGAAGCGAATGTTTGGCGAACCTCTCAGCTGATAAGGATTGGGCGAGCAGTAGCCGGCGGCTCGGCAAATGCCGAATGTGTGGAGCCGCCTTAACTTATTCGCGATCGTAGCGGGCACCTCACGTACGTTATACACGAGCGCGGCAGTCATATCACCCACGCTCGGATCATTACTTATTGTGTGAGTAACAAACTCGCAACAGCCGAGTTGTCAGACAAGCGTATGTCCGTCTCAGCCACAATTTGACACTACGTTAACTTCGTCGCATACAGGATAATGAGCAACGATCAATAATTGCCCTAATGAGCCTAAAGCTCCGTCGTAATAGCTTCTGGTTCCTGGTTTTAGGTTTTCTGGACCCTGTCTCCTTAAGTTACCTTACTATGAAGTTCTGCAACGCGTAAGCTTCTAGAAACTTCCCGAGTATACGGTTTCCGATTGGTCGGCGCGATTCACTTTCGAGAACATTGTGTCGTAATCGTATCGTGTTTTAATGACGGCCAATCATTCTAGATCCGCCGGTCATTTCTGGACTTTGTTTCCCCTCTCCTGCGTGCCTTCGTAATAAGGTCGCGTGATAGGTTCGTCGTGATTTCCTTTCTTACTCTCTTTTAAGCACGTGCCGTGCACCACAACACGTACGTGACTAATGGAATGGGCTAGCGTGCTCTGGGGAACATATCGTCTTCGACTGGCATTCAACGTCGTTTAGAAATGAGAATTTCCTTTGAGAAGACGGGGACTGACATTTGCAGGAGGAATGGATGGGTTTATGGCCAACCTTTGTGAAGCTGGGATACGAACGCGTTGGCTTTACTCAAGCGAAACCATTTCGAGAGCCTGGACACAGGACGCACCGCGGCAGGACAAATGCAAGACGCCAGAGCGCTATCCAATGCAGTTCTACACCGTTCATAGTTTATCAATAACAAAAGCGATGTAAAAACCCTTCACTAGTAAGAGATCCATCTACACTCTGGCGTCGGTTCATATGGGCATATTCTGATTCAAGAAAATTGTAACTTACGTATGGTTTTGGGGAGGAATGTGTGTTTAATGGTCTATATAATTTATTAATGTAAATTTTTTTTAAAAAATCGTCACGTTTACAAAATAAAAGAATACATTTAATTGGCACTACCTTTTTCTTCTGCCTGCACTATAATTACTACCCAACTAATCGCAAGTGTCTACTCCACTTTTCATACATTTATAAAGAGTTACAATTTCTGGCTTTTGCAGAGGGCTTGTGCGTTCGTCAATTTTGATTTTCTTGCGAATAGTACTCGTAGAAATAACTGCAGGTCATGATATGGTTGGTACACAAGCAGTCATTGTCACCTCCTTAGTAAAGCGAAAAAGGCTTGAATTTACTTCTCTTCGAGTACTTGGCAAGAATTCGAGAGGAGTGTCTGGTTTGTTCTTACGTAATGTTCCAAAAATGGCCAATTGTGCTTTCACCCATAGTATTTACTTACCTAAAATGAGTCGTGACGACAGAGTCATCGTGAAAGCTCCGCGCTTTCACATTTGCCACATCGAAAGCACAGACAAATGCAACACAAACACTGGCGTTGGGTCAGAAAGGGCAATTCAGGGAAACAGATCAACGGTATTTTTCATTGCACGTTCGGAATAGGAATCAGAATCAGAAGTTTGGTTTAGCGGTGAATTGTCGTTGGCATTTAAATAATTGAAATAATTCAATGCGTTGACAGTGCCAACAGTTGTTGGCACTGAGAACGCCTTGAATTATTTCAGTTATCAGAAGAGATTACATGGGACCTGCATCATCGGCAACTGCTCGTTTCTCGGAAAATAAAAAGAGAAAATGCTATAGGTCAAATTGACGCCAGTTATTGGTTAAGAATAATTTCGGTTGAGTCGCAAAAATTACTCGACACCTAAATATCTTATGATGCCGAAAGAAGACATCTCGCTTCCTAAGTATGTGTAGAGAGAATTGAAATAAAAGTACATCTAGAGCACTCGCAGCCTTAGAAACGACTGTGTTAACGTTGGATACTTCTTTCGGTCTCCGTGAGTAACATGCTTGAAGAGCCAATTCGTTTCCATTTCATTGCCTTACCCCTTAGTTTATTGTCATTGAAGTCGCTTTATGGGCGGAGCGGGCCCGCGATAAATGACTTCTGTGGACTTGATTGGCTCCCACTACCACCTGCGCTGCTGATGGCGGAGCCTTGCATCCCGGTCGTGAGCGAATCGTCATCGGTGCTTCCCATACTCTGAAACGACGTCAACTCATGAGGGTATTTCGAAGCGCTTAACGCCTTTGCCGATGTTCCACTTCGTTTTATTTTGATATAAGCAGAATCCGCTTAAGAGATCATTTTTTTATAATCATTAAGCTTAAATTTGATTACAAAAATGGCGCCCAAAGCAGCCATTTGTGCGAGAATTCGGGACACAACAAGTAGCAAATTCAAAACGGTGTGTAGCAATTCTATTTGTTTCAGCCAATACTGAAAATTTGTATTGATTTTGCTTTCCGAACTGAGAGACCGTGGTCCAATCAAAATAATTATTCCGGACAACAGTATCAATATTGATGCCGGTCGTGAAAGCATGAATTGCTTTTTAAACTTTCTTTCGTGGTCTTTTATAATATTGTATTCAGGTCTTGTATTCAGGTTGATTGGAACAAGATTTACTAATAAAATATTTCGTGAAGACTTTTATTGTTGGATAATTCTTAAATGATAATGGAATACAGAACGATCCTTTATTGCGAATATTGCAAGCATTCGTACTACGTACTTCGTATAATACAGAATCTGCCTCTTTTTTTATTTCGGAATGCACTTTTTCAACTTAATGTAGTTATTACTTAAATTTACACTTTGTTTTAACTTCGTAAGTATTGAATTACGAATACATTATGTAGTAATCTTAGTTTTGCTATGGTAAAATAAAACTACATTTTATGAGTTCCCCCAAATATCAACATCTCAAAATATAACGTATTAATCATTTTTGTCTCTCTTTGTCTTTTCTACGTACAGTGTGTATGTAGATGAGACAGTTTAAATATTTTTCATCTTTGTAGTGATATTGATCAATTTTATCTTAAAGGGGATCTTACTTTGCTTCTAAAGCAATTGCTGTTCTCCATCGATCCACAATTAAGCAATACCAAAGCCTGCAAAGTATTCAGACTTGCTTGATTTCCAGTGTTCTCTAAATAGTCGACCGTGTATACAGGAGAAAAGTACGGTTCGATAGGTGGTACAGTAAAGCTTCTCAACCACACATTGTTTTATTACTACACGTTGGGAGACAACGGGTTGGAAACAATATAAAGAAATCTGAAGACGAGGTATATCACACCTCGAAACGCTGTGATTGACAGGAGGGTATAAAAAAATTGTTTTATTTTGTAACAATGAATTGTGCAGTGCAAATGATTTTATAACATGTTTTGTTTTTTAAATTAGACGCGGTTTACAACAACGTAATTATAGTGCCCTAGTATAAATGTCCGCCCAATGAATTGGCCAAATGTTCATGAAAATGGATTTTTTAATCCAAATTCTCTCAAATCCAATGCTTATCACATCTTCTGTGCAAGATGTCGAAAGGCAATCGAGAGAGTGTAGTTTGACGCAAGGCAAGCGCAGAAGCGAACACCTCCCAGCCCGGGAAACGAGCAATGGGTGGAACGGCTGCAATTCACATGACAAATGATTCGGCCCTACAGGAGCTCTGCTTGTTATCCAAGCGTTGCGCCTCGAGTGCAATGACAGAGACAAATCAATGAGGTGGGACACTTCGACATTTTTCACTTGTAACAGTGTATTCGTTAGAACTAACCTGTCCTAACTCCTTGAAAATAACGCACATTGCATTTTTATTTGGAGTAACATTTTTTAGACTTGTAAGTTCTGGGATTACTATGTTCCAACCCGTAAATTCGTTCATAATTTCATTGCAAATTTTAACTGTTATTTCCACTCCTTGAGCTGTATTTCCAATACGATATCTTTCATTGTGCCATATTATTGTGTAGAATCTTATTTCAGTCACGATTGTTTGGTTGTGAATATTCTTAATATTTAAAAAATGAATTCGGGTATTGTTCATTTCAATATTTTGATTCAATTATTTTAATATATTTAATGATCGACAATCAGAGTGATTTTGTGTCATGATTAAACAGTGACTGACCTTTATATGGAATGTAGGATTCATACCTCGCGTTTTGTTTCTTGGAATTTCAAACTCCAAAATGCAGCAGTTTAACGTGTTTAGGTTTCGCTTTAAAACAGTGATGTGTGTCCTCAAACACAACTATGTGCAAACTGAATACATCATTCGGTGTAGAAATTACAGTAGAAATTCATTTAGGGAAATGGATGCACTATGTAACAGGCAGTACATTAATTTAGGTTAAGAGATTGACAATGTGTTTATTTCCAAATTTCTGTCGGATAGTGTTATTTACGAAATTACCAACGCATAATTTTCAACTAGACAAATTTCATTGACAGAAGAGGAATTGCTGTGCAACACCAGACCGCCCACACCATCTCCCAACTAGCGTTTAATTACCGTATATTGACACGTCACGTTTAAAATAATTGCCCTGAAATTGGAGTTAAAAACGAAAAGAGAGTAGTATTTGGGATGCGGAGATTATTAAATGAAATGGAGTGTTTTATGGATTGATTCCTTTGTGAAAGTATTAACACGGGTGATAGGCCAACGAAAGGAAAAATAAAACCAAGGAGGGAAAAATCAAGTGCGACCAAGGCGCCGATGAAATTGCCGTGTCAAGATAAATCTGGGATGGGAGTTGACTCCGACTGTTCATAATGATTTGGCGGTTAATTGCTGCCATTCTCACCCCTCTGCCCATCTTCGCTCGCTCTGGTCAGCGGCCTAGAGGAGAGAAGCGTCCCCTCATTTGCGGGCAGTACTGTGCAGTGCGGCCGTTGTACCGCGGCGGCGGCGGCGGTGGTGGGAGCATACGAATCCAATTACGACACAGAGGTCGCCGACCTACGCCCACCGCACTCTGGCCGCTGCCGCCGCCGCCGCCACTGCCACCGCCACCGGCCTCGACATCGACCCCGCCACCACCACCATCGCCATCACCACCATCGCCATCACCACCATCTCCACCACCGTCCACTCATCACCACCACCCCCGCCACCATCGCCACCCCGCCTCCTCCATCACCTTCACCGCTACCACCATCGCCATCACCACCATCGCCACCACCACCACCGCCACCGCCACCACCGCCACCACCACCGCCACCACCACCACCACCACCACCACCACCACCACCACCATCGCCATCGCCGCCAACACCATCGCATCACCTGCCCCGCCACCTCTACCACCACCTTCGCCATCACCAGCGCCCCGCCACCACCACCACCACCACCACCACCACCACCACCATCGCCATCGCCATCGCCATCGCCGCCAACACCATCGCCATCACCTGCACCCCGCCACCTCTACCACCACCTTCGCCATCACCAGCACCCCGCCACCTCCACCACCACCATCGCCACCACCAGCACCCCGCCACCTCTACCGCCACCAGCACCCCGCCACCTCCACCACCACCATCGCCATCACCATCACCCCGCCACCACCATCGCCAACATCGCCGCCTCCGCCGCCACCACCGCCATCGCCACCCCCATCGCCATCACCACCATCCCGCCACCGCCACCTCCACCATCACCACCACCATCGCCATCACCCCCGCCATCACCACCACCACCACCACCCATCATCATTACCACCACCGCCACCATCACCTCCTCCACCACCACCTGCTACGGTGTCATCCAATCGGAAGACTGAACGCCACCATAGAGACGTGTAATGGCACCGTAACAGCTGATGAACTGTCACAGGCAGCTGTGGAAACATTGCAGCATAGAGCGGGCGCAGCTGCCCCGCGACTTCCGGCTGGTACGTCTTGTTTATCGGCGCCGGGCCCCCGGGCCGGCCGCGTTGCGCTTTGTGCGTGCGGGCGCCGCCGCTCCGCTCCGCGCCGGGCGCTTCGGCGGCCGCGCCCTCGCGCGCTGGCGCACGCGCTTTTTTTTTGCGCGTGGTCACGTGCGCGGCAGCGTGCGCTCGCCTCGCCCCCCCCCCTCCACCCTCTCCAACGCCCTGTCGCCGCTGTTGCAGCCGCCTCTTCTTTTCCTTTTTTTTTCTCTTTCTTTTGCGTGCGGTTTTTCTCGCGTTTCCTCCGGGCTGAACGATGACGCGCTGTTACGAGAAACTGCACCGCATTTGTAAACTTCTTTTGTCCGCCGAGTGCTTTTTCAGCACGCGTAAGCTCTGGCCCAGATTGTGTGTCGGGCCGTAGGGAGTTTTTAAGGGATTCTACGCACATGTGTAAGTTGCGTTGTTATTTATGAGTAATGGGTTCATTTTTCGTGGTTTTATGATAACGTTGGTCTATTGTGGACTGTTATAAACTCTTGCTTTGACAATGGCTCGTACTTATCAGAGATATCTCCCTTTGAAGAGGGACGTATTAGCTTTCTGTCAAACCAACCCGTGTAAACACTCCTGTTACATTTTTTCCCATTCTAGAATAAAATTTGTTGGAGTTTTTACGTTGTCAAACGAGTGGGGGGGTAACACTTTGTACGAGTAGAATGTTATTAGAATGTGTGATCGATGAATGAGAAATTCTTAAATCCACAAATGACTTGGAGGAACTTTATCCCATTGTGAAAATCCGTTGTGAATCGTGCAGTTCGAAACGTTTCAATTTAGACTTTCGTTTAAACAATGTGTTGATGCTCGTGCTGCGGCGGAAGCCCAGGCCGAGCGCTCGAGAGGGTTCTCTGAAGGCGGCGCAGATCTCGTTTGCGCTCTGGGTTGAAGGTGTGATGCTCGTGCTGCGGCAGAAGCCCAGGCCGAGCGCTCGAGAGGGTTCTCTGAAGGCGGCGCAGATCTCGTTTGCGCTCGGGGTTGAAGGTGTGATGCTCGTGCTGCGGCGGAAGCCCAGGCCGAGCGCTCGAGAGGGTTCTCTGAAGGCGGCGCAGATCTCGTTTGCGCTCTGGGTTGATGGTGTGCAGCTGCACGCCGCCCGGCGCGAAGGCGCCTGCTGCATTCTTGGCTCCCCGTCGGCGCGCTGTCCACATAAATATTAGACGGTATCCTCGTATCGTGGGCGAAGACTCTCCTGGTTCGAATTTTCACGTACGTCATCTATCGCGGGATTGCAATAGAGGTTCGGGAAAAACGAATCCTCTTCGCTGAATAACAATTTGGTTGATGAAACAATCAAACGGTAGAATATTGTGATGTCTGTAAGAAACAATGAATATAAATAGAAATTCGTATTCAAAATAATGTCCATAATATGAACTTCAACATTCTGTAAGATCGGTAATTATAAATTATTTATTCATAACTTTTTATGTACAAATACATTTTTCTATACTCATTATTTTTAAAAGCGTCAATAACAAATATATATTGTCAATATACATTTAAGGAACTTTCTAATATTATTTTTCCATTTATCTCTAGGTAATTATAAATAAAATAAGCTTTACACTATAACAGAATTCTTCCTGTAATTACTTTTAATATTAATTCTTGATCAGGTCCCATTATTTGGTTGTGGAATTCTTTAATACATTATTATGAAGAAACTTGGTCTCGATAACTGTATCTGGAGTTGTTGATAATTTAATAATAATGATACGCTGGGGAATGGCGGATTGAAAGGCATGGATTGACTCTCTCCACCACGTATTCCACATGGATCTACCGGCATTGAAACGTCGCGACGGTACCAGAGACGAAAAGATAGCGTTGAGCCCCCCGCACACACAGCGCTATTAATAGCATGACCAAACAAGGAAACCTCGTAATAATATACAAAAATTGGACCGGTGTTAACTTAATATGAAAACGAATTATAATAATGGTGATTGAAAAATTAAATAGATATTCAAACTTTTTTTTTAAGTTTGAGGTCATATCCAACGAGGGCCGTAAACATGTGCTTGGTCAGCTTGTGTATTAATCCGTCGCTGCCCCAGACCGCATCATAAGGGCTCTGAGTTGAACGCCTGTGTTGCTGGGAGAAATAACTTTGCTCTACCCTTCGTGTTGTCTCACTATCCTTGGGTTTTTGTAACGTGACGCCTGGGCGACTTGTCTTCACGATGGAATAGGGCACGGCTTTTCGCGTCTTTCTCGGTGATGTCGCTTGATCTGCAGCACGGCTTGATACGGTCGCTATCTGGCGGCACGATCGGGAAGGACTCAAAACGCCGTGACGTATTCCATCGTGAAGACAAGTCCCCCAGGAGCCATGTTACGAAAACCCAAGTATAGAGTCCGACCGAGAACTTGGCGGCGCGAGTGAGCAAACGCGGCTGGCGTACCGTCCCTGCGCCTCGCTCCTCTGCTTGTTGTGCGAGACGTGCACACAATTCACTTTTCCCCATAGCACGTCATACGCAGTTTTAACTGTTTTTTGACGTAAAATAAATTAAAAAATAAAATTAAAAAAACGTCACGTGCCCGATTGGCCGCAACGCGACTAGGGATGGCAAAAAACATCGATGTTTTCCACCAGAAACATCGATTCGTATTAACATCCATATTTTGCTTTCGATGTTTTCTTCGCATATTTTGTTGCAAAAACATTTTTTTAAATTTTTTTTAATAAAGCGGTTTAGGCTCGTTGTAGAGTAGCAGCAGTCCACAGCAGTATAGTTGTTTTGCGTCATCCTGTTTATCTCGCTACTCATTTCGCCTGTGCAATCTGAGAGAATTTTAGGTGGTTTTACTACGGTGGTGTACGAATGGAAGTGACTAAAGGGATAAGTAGCGAAAGACGATGTTCTTTTATTGTTAATATTTTTCTTTACATTCCATAATAATTTTTATTAAAATACTACCAAAATACTGATAACCTAGCAATAAAATATCTCCCTTTTAGTATTGTAATTAAAAATGGATAGGAAAATAGCATGTTCATGAGACTCTAATTAAAACATCTATGTTTTAAACATCGATGTTTTCATCGACATCAAAAACCCTTTAGCGATCTTTCGAAATATGGATGTATCGATGTTTTGGTAAAATATGCCATAACGAATCGCGACGCGTCGCGCTGGCGACGGCGACCACTGACAGCTGGTGGTCACGGAGACAAGCTGGTGCTATAGGAATGGGAGCAGTAGCGGCTGCTCCTTACGGGCTGAAAATAAATTTGATTTCTGGTGAAACAATCTAAATACTTTTTGTGCTCGAGCTCTTTTTTTTCTATACAGATAACCGAATAACTTGTTTGGGAGGTCATTTAAAGGAACGTGAAATAAACAAAATACTATAAAACCGCTTGTTTATGTAAGCTTGCGACGAAAGACGCGGCGGGGCAGATGCTGCTGTAAAAGAGGTCGACATGGCGTGGCGCCGGGAACAGCTGGGCCAGACACGTGCTGGCAGTGGCAACGGTCGTCAGCTGCGAGATTGGGATTGGGATTGGGATTGGGCGAGGGCGACGGCTGTTGTGTGGTGAGGATAGGGATGGCAAAAAAAAACAGCAATGTTTTTAAAACATCTATGTTTTCCACCAGATCTATATATTAACATCGATATTTTGCGTTTGATGTTTTCTTCACATCAATATTTTGTTGCACATCCAAGTTTTTTTATTTTTTTTTATTTTCTTTATCTAAAGGGGTTTAAGCACGTTGTAGAGTAGCAGCAATCCACAGCAATATCGTTGTTTTGCGTCATCCTCTTTATCACCCTGCACATTTGGCCTGTGCAATCTGAGGAAGATTGGGAGCTGCTCGTGTTATGAATGTATGTTATCGCCAGGCGTGTCATTACCTTTCTCGACAGTGAAACACGAAATAGATAGCAAAACACAATATTCTTTATTATTAATTTTATTCTTTACATTCGATAATCATTTTGCTTATCTTACTACTAACATGCTGGTAACCAAACAATAAAATATATCCCTTTTAGGTAATGTATGTAAAAATGTATAGGAAAATAGCACGTTTTTTAGTCTATAATTAAAACATCGATGTTTTCTCGTCGATGTTGTCATAGACTTCGAAAACCCTTTAGCGATGTATCGATGATGTTTTGGTGAAATTTGGCGTCATTAGGTGGGGAGGATCGTGAGCTTTGGGTGCTCGGGCGCTGTGCCAAATCTGCACCATCGCGCTCGCCTCCCCAGACCCCGGGCTGCGTTTCTTGCAGCGTGTTTGTGCGTGCGCAGGTGGCGACAGGTAAACTGGCGACTTCGTGGCCTCGGAAGAACCGAAATTCCACCTCAGCGTTTGAGGAGGCGAATCAGCTGCTGCTGAAATGATGAGAAAAGACTTCGTAGACCGAGACCGGGAAGTATTTCATGTTGATGGCAATCCTTTGACGAGGCCCTCGATGAAGTAGTTCCTTATATTTAAAAAACCGGAACAAGAAATATCTGTAACTAGTAGATTTTTATATGAACATATCGCTGGTGCTCGAAAATGTGGCACCCTTATATTTAAAAAATTGGAACAGGAAAGATAACTAGTAGGAAACTAGTAGATATTTATATGAATATATCGCACATGCTCCGAAAATGTGGCGTATAGAATTGTCAATTTGCAATTTTAATCTGAGCGGAGCCGTATTTGCAGTCAATATTATATAGCGGCTGCTTTGTGAACCATCGCAACCTGCTTTGTGAAGCTATGCAATTTTTACCAGTAAAAATAGGCTATTTTGTAAACATATTTCTTCTCTTAACTAAAAAATTACAATATTTGAGATGTCACTTTTTTGTGTGTCGACAGTGTATGATGGGATTTTTCTGGGAACATCACGTGTCTGCTATGAAAGTGCTTGAAAAGGGAAACGGGTTTAATGATATCAACAGCTATCTCTTTCCCTGAAGCCGCCTGTTCTTGCGGCGGCGAGCTGCCTCGCCTGCCCTTCCGGAAATCAGCCCTCGCTCCATTCGTCTTCTGCACTCTCAGCTGGCAAGCTCGGCCACCCCAATACTCCCCGACACTTAGACTTCATCTGTTCTCATTTCCTCTCTCTCTCTTCATCCCATCGCCCGTTTGCTATCCTCTGCTCATCAAGTTGCGCGTCTTTTGAGCCCGAAGCTTAGCTGTTGGTGTCGCTTTCTTCGGATTTTCCTTCGACTTTTTCTGCGAAATCTCCGTTGCTATCTGATGTCTGCAGCTGGCGTCGACACTGAAACGTCGCTTATTGTTCTCGTATGGTTTTTGTTCTCTCGATTGATCGATGTCTGTGAAATTCTTATACCTTTATTTATTCATCCTCTGTGCTGCCCTATCCCGTCGTTAATTCCTTCCGTTGACTTCTCTGTTTTCCATCTCCTTCATGAAGGCAGTGCAACAACAATTTCCTGTTATCCTCTGTTTTCCATTTCATACATCTAGTATCGACGCTTCCATTAATGCGCTTAAATCAACGTAACTCAATGCCGAGAGCTTCCGGGAACGACTCGTTTCTGGGAACAGGCGTGCAATACGATGGATGCAGTTCTCGCCACTCTGCCAGTAGTTACATCCATTAGCGCTGGTGTTGGCGTCTCCCTGAATCTCCGTTCCTACCTCCAAAGCTCCATCCAACATCCCTGCCCACCCCATCCCATCCCGTTTCCACTAGTCCCACACTTCTGTCGATTCCCCATTCCTCACAGTTCTTTCCCAGCACCCAGTCCTCTGCCGATTCCCCAGCCCCAAACGGCTCTTTCCACTGTTTCTGCACCGCTCTTCCTTCCCAGTAAGTGTCGGTGGTTGGGATATCGGGTCCCGTTCGGACATTCTGCTATATCTGCACACCTCCCTACCGCGCTCGGACATGAACTCCTCTTCCCCAGAAATTAAATATCTTTCAGAACAACACACTTTTATTATTTATGCTCCAGAACTTCCAATACCCCTGGAAATTTAGAAATTATTCACAGCCCATTTACTATAGCTTCGTGAATGTGCTGAGCAAGTCTTCTTACTTGGACCTCTCAAAAGATTTCTGATTATTTATTTTTCGTTCCCCAACAACGTTTCCTGTAGCTAGGTAGGAAAATACTACTACGTTACAAGCCTCGTACCGGGAGCGGTATCTCAGTGCATCAACTGATGCCACAGCCGCGCCTCTGCCCGGGAAGTCCTAGGTTCGAACCCTGAAGGCGGCAGGATTTTCGACACTAGCTTGTCAGTTCGAATTCAGTCGCTGTCTGGGGAATTTTAGCGGCCGGCTGTTCTGATCGGTCGTTTTCCGTGGTTTCTCCGATCAACACGGCAAATTCCGGAGCAGTACCTTTACGAACGGGCCACGAACCGCGCGCGATCTTTCCTTCCTCTCCCCTTACACACAATCACACTAGCATGCACTACACTACCACATATTCCGGGAGACCGGTCGGGAGCTTAGAGCTTGTTCCGGCTGGGGCGGTGCCCCGTTGGTGGGAGATTCCTAGTTTGGGGGAAACCCCGCTAGCCGACGGTAGGTTGGTGCCGGATCTCGCCATCCGACGGGGGAAGATCACCGCCATCTCCTGAGGAAAAAACCATGCACTACACTTACGGGACTAATGACCTGAGCTGTTGTCGCGCCCGGAATCACTAACCAACCAACAGGCTCCGTGCCGATCTGTGCCCTCACCCCCCGCCCTGCCCCGTTCACCCCGGGCCGCGCGCGCGTGGGGTGTCGCGCCGAGCGGAAGCCGCTAGCGCCTGCTGGCGGAGGCGGCGCCTGCCGGCAACGAGCGCGCCGCGATTCCGGCGGGAAGAGAGGCGGCAATTTCCATGCGATTTCGCCCACATCGATGCAAATGAGAGCAAAAATCAAAGGGGAGCGCCTGGGTCGGGCGGGCTGCGCCGCTCGTGGGATGGCTTCCGGTTTGAAGGGGACGGCTGCGGCGCCGTGCAGCGCAGTCTGCGCGCGAGAAGCAGGGATTTGCGTTCTGAAAATGTTGTCCGGTTGCTCGATTTTTTCCGATTTTTTTATCACCTCTGTCCTGGCTCCGATGCCCGTCGGGAAATTTGCAGATAACGTGGGGTGGTGGAGCAGCTTGTCGTCCAATCTTAGATGTGGCGAATGGGTTCGCGGGGGGTCTGTGGTCCGTGATTTGAAGTTGCGTTCGAAAAATGCTGGTCAGAACAGCCGATCTCCAGCATGATCATCCAGGAAGGATATCCCAGTTGTACTAATTAGTTAGGTGTCGTTGCATAGTCTGTGATCGTTACATCCTCTGTGCTCCATTATCCATTTCAGTTTGTCACTGGAGATTCATCAATCGGAAACATATTCGTTATTATTCTGTTCAAATATTAGGTTTCTTTGTTCCTTTGTTTGCGTCACGGCTAGTCACAAAGCAGTATCATACAGTAATATACAGTTACAGCAAAATCCGAGTTGATAATAATCAGATCTCGTTTGTTTTGTTTCGGTTTGTGGGTTGTGAATTATATCGATTTCAATGTGTTCCGTTCTTCCCAAGAATCCTCTTACCAGTAACGAGTCGTCGAGCAAACAGATTTTTACGATTGTGATCTGTCAGCTTCTACACATTATCACGTTTTTCTTCTTCACTGACTGCTTTTACTACTGGGCTTACAACTGAAGGTAATCCCAAAAGTAAGGTCTCCTACTTTTTATAAGTACATAGACCTGTTTATTTCTGCAATGGTTTACATCAGTTTACAGCTTGAACATTTAGCTATTTTTCGACATAATCATCATTTCTGTCGATGCATTTTTGTAGACGCTATGATCGTTTTTGTTGTATGCCCATGTCATCCCAGCTCGCGGCCATGCTATTCAGAAAGTTATGTACCTCTTCTTTCACCTCGTCATCGGAGCTGAATCGCTTTCCGGCCAAATGTTCTTTCAACTTACAGAAGAGGTGGTAGTCACTGGGCGAAAAGTCGGGACTATAGGATAGGTGGGTGGGGGACTGAACGCATCAGCGCGGCGTGCGCATGTTTACACACAACGCGGGAAGCACTCTTCATAACAGTGTGACTAACTGCCACACAAACAGCGTTCTGTACTTATAAAAAATATGAGACCTTACTTTTGCGACCGGGAGTGGTAGCCCAGTGCATCATCTGATGTCACTGCAGCGCCTCTGACCGGCAGGTTCTAGGTTCGAGTCCTGACGGCGGCAGGAATTCGACACTCGCTTTTCAGCTAGGTCGAATTTAGCCGCTGTCCGGAGAAGAATTCTAGCGGCTGGCTGCTCTGATCGGTAGTTTTCCGTGGTTTGCCCGATCAACACCAGGCGAATGCCGACCCTACACACACACACTAACATGCACATGCTACCACATATTCTGGGAGACTGGTCAGGAGCATAGAGCTTGTCCCGGTTGGGGCGGTGCCCCGCTGGTGGGAGATTCCTGGTTAGAGGGATACCCCACTAGCCGACGGTAGGTCGGCGCCGGATCTCGCCATCCAGCGAGGGAAGATCACTGCCACCATCCGATGAAAAATCATGTACTGCACTTAGGGGAATAGTGACCTGGGTAGTTGACGTCCCCGGAATCGCTAACAACCAACCAAGTCTAGTCCTCACGCTCAACTCCCGTTCTACAACTTGTCACCGCCATATCCCGTGAAAAAACATGCACTACATTAACGGGACAAATGACCAAAGCAGTTGTGCGCCCGGAAACACGAAATAATCAATCAATCAATCCATCTTACTTTTGGGATTACCCTCGTACATCTGACGTACTCCAAGTTCACCGGAGTGGTGAGGTAGTTGGCGGGAGTGAGCAAATTGGCGCAAATGCAGGGTTGGAGTTGATGTTCGCCCCTCCGGTGGCGCGCGCGGTTGATGGAGCGGCGCAGAAGGCGCGCTCTCGCGTGAAGGCGCAGCACCCGCCGCTGGAGCGGAAATGAAAAATTCCCTCAGCAGCCTCGCGCCCCGCTAATCGGTGGCCCTTGCAAAGGCGCGCTGCCGCCCCGCCCACCAGACCACGTCCCGTTCCGCTCCGCGCTCCCGCCTGCTCCCCCGCCAGCACCCCTTGTTGCCCCCAACTATTCCGTCCCCGCCCTGTACCTCCCCCTCCCGGCTCGTACCGTACACGCTCTCACCCTCAACGGGAGAGGTGGCTCGGTGCGTCAACTGATGTCACTGCAGTGCCTCTGACCGTGAGGTCCTAGGTTTGAGTCCCGACGGTGGCAGGATTTTCGACTCTAGTTTCTCAGCTAGGTCGAATTCGGTCGCTGACTGGAGGAGAATTCTAGCGGCCGACTGCTCTGACCAGTAGTTTTCTGT
This sequence comes from Teleogryllus occipitalis, assembly GCA_011170035.1. NCBI lineage: Eukaryota > Metazoa > Arthropoda > Insecta > Orthoptera > Gryllidae > Teleogryllus > Teleogryllus occipitalis. The sequence goes on along the minus strand of BLKR01002126.1, from coordinate 176,695 downwards.
GGTGTCTCCGATCAACGTTAGGAGACTGCCGAAGCCGTACCCTCACAAACGGGCGCGCGATCTCTCCTTCCTCTTCCGCGTCCTATCCTCATCCCTTATACATACTCACACACACTTACACTAACATGCACTACACTACCACACATGCCGGGAGACCAGTCTGGAGCTTAGAGCTTGTCCCAGATGTGGCGGTACCCTGCTGGTTGGGGAAACCCCGACAACCGGCGCCGGATCTCGCCATCCAGCGGGAGATCACCGCCACCTCCCGATGAAAAATGATGTACTACACTTACGGGACTAGTGACCTGCGTAGTGGACGTGCCCGGAATCGCTAACACCCAACCAACTCTAGTCCTGTCTTCCGCCTCGCGCCCCACTCCCGTCCTACACCCTGTCATCCCGTATTGTCCCCTCCCACCAACCCTCCGCCTCTACTTCACCCCACCGCCACTCACCCACCGTCTCGTTTCTTCCTCGATCTCGCTACCTCTTCCGCCTGGACCTCCTCCCCATCACCACATGGCGACACCCCTTACTGTTTGTCTACTACATCGTCTCGTTCCGGTACCGCTACCACCACCGCCCCACACCGCGGCAATCCTCACCCACCCATATTGTTCCGTCCCCGCTCTCGCTTCGGCCCATGATCCCGTCCCCTACCCTGCCGTCCCTTGTTGCCCCTCCCCCCGCATTCCTCTCCCTCTCATCGTGTTCCGTCCCCGCTACGTCTTATCCCGCGACACTCCTCTCGTGCGATCGCTGTCTGGAGGAGAATTCTAGCGGCCGGCTGCTCTGATCGGTAGTTTTCCGTGGTTTCTCCGATCAATACCAGGCGAATGCCGGAGCAGTACCCTACCAAACGGGTCACGGACCGCTCGCGATCTGTCCTTCCTCTTCCTTGTCCGATCCTCTCCCCTTACACACACACTTACACTACCATGCACTACACTACCACATACTGGGAGACCGGGCGGGAGTTTAGAGCTTGTGCCGGCTGGGGCGGTGCCCCGCTGGTGGGAGAGTCGTGGTTAGGGGGAAACCCCACTAGCCGACGGTAGGTCGGTGCCGGATCTCGCCATCCAGCGAGGGGAAAATCACCGTCATCTCCCGAGAAAAAAACATGCACTACACTAACGGGACAAATGACCGAAGCAGTTGACGCGCCCGGAAACACGACAAAATCAATCAATCAATCCTCTCGTGCGACGATCCCGCCCCTGCCCTGCCCCAGTCCGCGTGCCTCATTATAGTCGCTTTTCTCCTTCCCCTATCTCCGTCCCTTCCACTCCCAACGCCCTCACTCTGTCCTCCGCTCTGCCGTTTCGCCTCCGCCTCCCACACACATGAAGCTGTGCTTGGTCCTTCTCCCTCCTCCACCCCCACCATCCTCACCACTCCCTCCTCCTCCTCCATCCCCCCCCCCTTTGGCTGAGTCACGGGCTGCTCCACCACGTCCAGCTCAACCCCGCCCCCACGCCCGTCCACGCTCTCCCCACCACCCTTGCGTCGCTCCCGCACTTTCCGAAATGTTCTACCTCCGTGGGCAGATCTAAAAGTTTGTTTTAGAGTAGAACCTCGTTAGCTTGAATTTCGGTGCTCTAAAATTAAAATCCCTTGATACCTCCAAATTTTCTTCGTTACCTCTTAGACGTCCCTAGGAATTTGGAATTCGGCTAGTCGATTATCATTATATCTAAATTTGCATTATCCTCCGCCCTCCCTGGATTCGATGTTTCGATCAAGGTTTTACAGGCTCAAAACAGCAATATTTTATATTCGGAATATTTGTATGAATTTTTTCTCAAAACCATGACTTCATCAGTCAAATTGTTTTTATTAACAGGTTTTGATTGTATTTTATGTTATTGTTCCGTTCCTATTTTGTCAACGAACCGTTTTCTTGTGTTGAAGATTCAAATGTTGGAACGAACAGAATTACAGTCGTTTATCACAATTAAAAGAGAAATAATCTGTTCTTAGTTTTTTTTTTTTTTTTGGTATGAGTGGTCGTCTCCCTTATATTTTTACACGCATTCTTAATGTACACGTTGTCAAACTGCGTAATTAGAATTACTGATCATTTGCCGTGAGATAAAAGTCGAATTCCGTAAAGAAGGAATGCAAGAATCATGCATTATTTCAGTGCTGGGAAGTGTAAATTTTTAAATCAGTTAGCATTTGAAAGAAGTAACTTTTTTTAATTTCATTAATAGTATTGTAAAATGGGCTTGTTGAACAATAGATGTATTAAAGGAAATCTCAAAGGGACCTTCGAATCATTTAGAAGAAACCGTACATTTTTCGTGTGCTGGCGCCGTTACCGAGGTCTCCGAGAAGACCTACAAAGTAATTCCGCGAAGAGATTCTGAGAAACGTCTGTGGTCCCAGCAGCAACAGTTCTAGAACGCACAATTACTACACTGAGCAATGTTGGACGCCTGACAGTGGCTGAGCAATAAACTCGCCGAGGGCGTGATATTCAAGTTCGTTACGAACGGTAATGCAGCGGAACACACTCTACTCGAAATATCAATCCTATGTATTTTGGCGCGGAGAAGACTTGAACAATTGTTTATGTTCCCAATGTTTCACGTACTGTAGAAGAACGTAGGTATTCTTGAAGACTGCATTTTCATTTTCATTTCCGTAAATTTTCCACGCCGTTAAAAAAGATAAGTTTATAGAAAATGTTCGGTTCCTTCGGAACGATATTATTTCTGAGGAACTTTAAACTTTAACTTGTAAATTAATAAATAATTGTGTGGGTTGTGATAAAACTAGATTGCTACTTTAAGCATTTTCCGTTGCAATTTAACGTTCCACTTTATTTATTTATTCATTTTAAGAATTTAAATGAAATTTCGGTCTTGCCGAATTCAACGAGTGTTTTCTTTCGTTGTTTCTTGTTGTGATTCTGGAAACTCTTTGAGTGCTGCACGTGTTCTTTGTGTGAATGGCGCGTTGATACCGATTCACGGGTTGTTCGGAAGAAGCCCGCGCGCGCTCGCGCCAGCATCTCTTGCGAGAAGGCCCGCCTGTTGTTGGCGGCGTTTGGCCACGCCCCCGCGCCGCCGCCCTCGCTCTTCCTTGAACTTGGGCGGCGCGCGCCAGCACTCTGGCGGCCGTTCGTGGAAGCTGCGCGTGCGTCGCTCGTGCGCTGCGCCCCCGGCTGCGCTTCCTGGCTCCCTCGCTTGTTTGCTGCGCGGAACGGCGCCATCTCGGTCGCGGAAACGGAATCAACGGTTGTTGCCAGAAGTGGAGGAATGCAGAAGGAGATTGAGCACGTACTTAAGGTTCCCTAAAGCTTTTTAAACAAAATTTTATAAATACGCATTTTAAATTACAATTCATAAATATATCAAAAACTTTTAACGATATGTTTTAGTTGTAAAGGTTAGAGTTTATTTTCATATTCATTTTTAAAAAGTACTGGTCACTATTTCAATATAATTGTGGGGCCCCCATTAGATCTCGTTTAGAGTTCTTGCTCTTAATCCAGCCCTGTCTGTTAGGATTTCCTGTTTATTCAAGTTCTTTTTAACGCGAGTGTAAGTAGTAGTGAGTAATTGAGACAATTTTTTTGTAATTCTAATTAACTTGCAATGGCATTCTATTAAACATGAAATGGCGTTCATTAGCCTCTCCCTTCCCATTCAGTACGACACATTTCCATTGGCTAGTCAAGTAATAGGATGTTCTGGGCTCGCCATTATTTGTGTGTTCGCCGGATATATAATGAACAGTAACTCAAAGGATTTCTTTTTAACCCCTCCTTCATATAGAAAGTAATTGTACAAAGTATTGTTCTATATACTGAAAAGGAACAAACCTTGCTATGAAATCGAAAGCGGTATATTGGTAGAGGGCATTTTAGAAGAACTGGTTTCTTGTTTTGATCTCTCAAGGAAACAGAAAATGCATCGGTGGAACTGTTGCTTTTAGAATAGAAAAGGAGTTATTTAAACAGATTGTTAAAGTATAAACGAAAAGTTCGTAATGATATAGTAGGCAAGAAGGGTGTAGATAAACGAAACTGAATGACATACTCGTTGTAGGTTAACAATTTAATTTATGAATACAGCATTTGAATCTAAGTGTTTGTTAAACAAAGATGCGTACATAACATTCACATTAAAGAATTGAGACTGAGTTGTTGATTCCGTTTTTCGTTTCTCGTGTCCTGCGAGCGACTAATGTTGATTTGAGTTATCGTTGCGTCAATATGTGCAAAGCGCGTCCTATTAATAATAATATTCAGGGACTTATTTACCGTAACAGAAATTTATTACCCAAACTCTGGATTCGAATGTTGACGTTTGTTGTTACAGTTGGTACGAGGTCGTTCCCTCGTAATCAAAATTAATGTGGAATGGAATTAACATTATATTCTTCAACTAGATTATTTATAGATTACGTAGCAGACAGTGCTATTTAAAAATGAAGGCTCTGGAAAACGGGTATGAAAACGAAAGTAAATGAAAAGGATTTTTGAATGGACATGTACGTCTTTTCGTCGCTGGTAGACAAAATTTAATTGGAAAATTCTTCGCATAACATGTTTGGGTCTATAAAATGAGATGTGTAAGTCAATGTTTGACATCTTATCATTTCTGGTTGAGAAGGAAGGGAGTTTGTTTACTCTCCCCTCAATCGTCCTTTGTATTTAATGTAACAGTTTTGAAGGACGTCACATTACATTATCTTCTGTTAAGACTATCTCGTATATTATTTTCCTCGTTTCCAACTGAGAGAAAAAAGTACTGCTGCGTTCTTAAAGTTCTTTGCCGCTAATTGCGTTTTCGTCGAAACCTTCCTTAACATTCTGCTTCACTAAACAGATAAAAGAAATGTGTGGAAAACTTGTTATACGAAACTTTTTACTCCATAAATATGGTGCGTATTTCTCGCGCGTCAGCCAGAGATGTCTAATCCTACATTTACTTGAGTCTGTGGCCAAAAAACAAGTTCTCAAATATTTCGTTTTTAACCATTCCTTACTCTAGATGCATTTGGTAACTGTCCGTTGACCTAGTGTTCAAGGCCCAAGTCGGTGTTTGAATTATTATTTGAAACTTTAGTGCATACCTAAAGTGCAAAATATAAAATACGTGGTAATACAAATGTTGCGGCCAATAGAACATATTAAATTACGCTATGAAAAATAAATCACTGACAAGCGGTCTTCAACCGATTCCAAAAAGGTGCCCAAAACAGCCCAGACAGCTTCTTTGGTGTGGGCTAGGCAAGATGAATTTACCCGGATGGGAATTAGACTTCGATACCAGGGCGGGACTATTTACAACGTTGACCCAGGCTTACATTTTCACGAGTCTTCTGATATTATATTGATATGCTTTTATATATAATATATATATATATATATATATATATATATATATATATATATATATATATATATATAAAAGCTGCCCGTTGATAAAATAAAAATATTTTGTGAAAATAGGAAAATACGAAATGTACTACCGAATAATTAAACATATGTAAGAAAAATTGGATATTATGTTACGACGGTGACGATTCGCCAAGATTACAATTGGTAGTTCCATAAGAAGACAAAAAATGTGTAATGAGATAAACATCCGGTCTCTGATTATGATAATGATGGTGATAATAATAATAATGTCAACACCTGCTGAAAATATTATTTAAAAATGCGTCTGACACTTCTGAAAAATATAGAGCAAGATCATAATTTGAACAGAATGACTAAAAAACAAAACAAAAAAACAATTGAACCAAATGGGTTGTATTTCTTTTTCTGGTCCCTTTAATTACTACGCAACATGACTATATTAAACTATAAGTAAGTATGGTCGTACCGTGCATTTTCCGTGTGGAGGGAGGGGCGTTGCGCCGAGCGCGCTGTCCCCGGTGGGAGGCGGCCGCGTCCAGCGCGAAGGGCGCCCGTCGACGCCCGAATTAACGCCTCTGGGCGCCGGCACGCCGCACCCCCCCCCCGTGCATTTCCTTTTTCATTTTTCGCCCCCGACGACGAAAAATAAGACGCGCGCGGGTCGCGCCGCGCCGCGCCGCGTGCCAGCTCTTCCCAGAATCCCCCGGCCTGGAGGCTCGTTCGCTCGCTCGCTCGGCTGACTAACGCCCCGAGCAGGCGCCGCGCCACCACAACAAGCCGTCTGCGGGGTTCAGGTGCAGTTCGGTGGGACGTTGAACTCCCCTGAAACGCGGATGTTTTGGGGAACAGGGTGGCCACTCTCTGGAAAACATGGGAAACCGAGAAAAATTGGGGAATGCCTTTGCTCTGGAAAAGTCCGGGAATTGGTGGAAGAATCGTTTGGAATCGGGGGAAATTTCTGAGATGTTTATAAAACCGGATAATATTCGTAAGATAATACAGCATCGTTTTTTGTTCAATTTCTTATTTGTTGAGAATTTTTTAATTTCTACTTTATCATGGCAAATCAGAGAGAGGTGATAAATAAGTTTCGGGCTTGCTTTAATATATTCTTTAAATAGTGTGAAAAACTACAAATCTTTTCAGTTAATTTTTTTAATGCTCTGGAAAACCGGGGCAAGTTGGGGAAATTTGTTTCAGGAAATGAGTGGCCACACTGTGGAAGTTGCTGTTGTTGTTACCGTTGTAGGCTTTCGAAACGTGTCTGATATTCCGTTGCCCGTCCCCATTACACTGACAGTGTTGTTTAAAATTTTTGAAGTTGGTCCCACGTGTGTGCTCAGCACTAGTAATTATTTTTTGACCGCGGCGCGGAACTGGAAATCTCATTTATTTTGGCCGTTTTTTGTGGCTTTCCCTGAAAGAATACCCAATCTGATTTGGACGATGAAAGTCTTTCTTCGTCACAAAGCGTAAAATCAAATTTCCAGCGTGTTGGTTTCGGTACGCCCTTATCTAGTTTCCGTACTTCCACAGGCCTACTTTAATGTTAAACACGGAAATGAAAAATAAATTGTTTATAATAATTTTGAACGAAGATGAATGATTTCAAACGGTCGCCAGTCGCAGTCAATGTGACAATGAAATACCTGTGAAGATAGTACGGTATGTAGATGAATTAATTATGGTTATTTGAAATTGAAGGGGCGATTTCATGATAATTCATACACTCAAGATTCAAAACATAATAAAGTGAGATTTCAGGTATGCGAAACAGGTGAATTACTTGCATAACTTGGTTTTATGTGTGGAAATAATAGTGTATAATTGATCGCCTGAAGTATAACTTTCTATTCTTCTTCTTTGTCTAACTCACATTTTCCAGTAAAAAAAAAAGAGCCGTTCCAGTGAACTACAAGTGCGTTCAAACATCCATATTTTAACAGAAAGTTACAACATAAATATTTACCTGGTCAGTTCCTCCTTTTTCTTTTTTATAGGAAAATGTAAACAAATTTCGAATTTATTTACGAGTAAACAAATCATTTTCTCTGTGCGTTCTAAGGATTTTGCTGACGTGAACGAAACATCTGCATGAAAATTGTGTTCATGGCCCTGGGTCTCTGAGAGCAGATTTTTAGGACGGCGAGAAAGAGATATTGACAAGGATGGACCTTGGTGGTTATTTCGAGCCCGTCTGAGGCTTCGCGGTTTTTGCAGCACTCGGTTTGGCCAACATTCTAACATCATTTCACCTCAAACCTGAAATACATTTGCCTGCCAAACACGCCAGTGATAGCCCCGGCAGCAACACTTCCGGCCGCTAACCAAACAACTCCCGAGGTTCTGATGCGGTGCCAGGGCCCGCGATGGCTTGCAGGGGTTAGGGAGGGGAGGAGGTGGCTGGGGTGGGGGTGGGGAGGGGGCGGGGCAGCGGAGCTGGGCGACGAGCCATTCAGCACGCGCGCGACGACTTGCCAGCAGCTGCCGCCTCCGTCGTAACTGCACGATGGTGCATTTTTTTAAGAAGACGAACAAAAATGACCGGTTCAAAAGATTTTGGTTGGGTGGTTGGTTAGTGATTCCGGGCGCGTCAACAGCTTTTCTCATTAGTCTCGTAAATATAGTGCATGTTTTTTTCCTCGGGAGGTGGTGGTGATCTTGCCCCGCCGGATAGCGAGATCCGGCGCCGAGCTACCGACGGCTAGCGAGGTTTCCCCTTAACCAGAACTCTCCCACCAGTGAGGCACCGCCCCAGCCGGGACAAGCTCTAAGCTCCCGACCGGTCTCCCGGAATATGTGGTAGTGTAGTGCATGTTAGTGTAAGTGTGTGTGTGTAAGGGGAGAGGATAGGACAAGGAAGGGGAAGGAAATATCGCGCACTGTCCGTGGCCCGTTTCTTAGGGTACTGCTCCGGCATTCGCCTGGTGTTGATCGGAGAAACCACGGAAAACTACCGATCAGAGTAGCCGGCCGCTAGGATTCTCCTCCAGGCAGCGACTGAATTCGACCTAGCTCAAAAGCTAGCATCGAAAATTCTGCCGCCGTCAGACCTTGAATCTAGTACCTCCCCGTCAGAGGCGGTGCAGTGACATGAATTGATGCACTGAGCTACCGCTCCCGGTGGGTTCAAAAGAGAACAAGCGCTTTTCTGATTCAATAGTGGTTTTTGAAACCACTATTCTCGTTCTTGTGCCACAAATTATACTCTAGATTTTAATCTACGTTCTTCCAATATTACTTTTTTTTAAATTCAGAAGATAGATTATCGAGCTTAAGTGTGTTATATTGTCGTAAAGGAATTAAAACTGTAAATTAGAAAGAGGCATATCCAATACTTTTTTATACACTCGGAAGCAAGAAAGCCTGCAAGTATCTTCGTTGTCAGATAAGTTCAAATGTGCTTGTACTAACGGTCAAGCGATGTCAGCCTATTCGAAAACTAGGGGCTGGTCCTTTTAATTGCCCCAATTCCATACGATCCCTTTATGTAAGGTTGAAGTAAAGACGAAAAAAGCTGACGATCACTGCGATATGGTGGAATATCTAGGTATTAATGCGATATAATTTTGAACCTATGAGATCAATTCGGGATTCAAAATAATTCTCGTAATAAATACGAATCCAATCACTAGGCTACTAAATTAAGAAACGTGATGTCTTAATTCTTTAGAATTTTTTGCACTGTTTTTAACAATAGCGCAAATTCAGTCCTCTGGATCGTGTTGTGGATTTCATTTTTTTTAAGTTCTCGCGCGTGTTAAAAGACACCCCGGCGCCATCGTGCGTTAAACGGCGCTGCGATGCGGCCCACTGTGAGGTGGGTGCTGTCGTCGTAGCCTGCGCCGCTGCCGGCGCTTCCCCAGCGGCCAACGGTTAATTTTAATTTTTCTGGTGCGCTCCATTCATGCAGCAGCAGCCGCCGCAGCGGGCGCCCCTCGGGGAGGCTGAGCTGTGCGCCCGCCGCCCCGCGCCGCCCACTGCCCTGCGCCGCCCCGCGCCGCCCCGCGCCGCCCGCGCCGCCCCGCGCCGCCCCGCGCCGCCCCGCGCCGCCCCGCGCCGCCCCGCGCCGCCCCGCGCCGCCCCGCGCCGCCCCGCGCCGCCCCGCGCCGCCCCGCGCCGCCCCGCGCCGCCCCGCGCCGCCCCGCGCCGCCCCGCGCTGCCCCGCGCCGCCCCGCGCCGCCATGCCCCGTCCCGCCCAGTTCCTCCCCGCCGCGGCCCGCCCCACCCCCCGTGTTACATTGCCCGCCCACCCGATTCCACACTGCCCGCCCCGCCCCCCATCCCACACCGCGAACACCCCCCTCACCACCCAGTCCCGCTCCGCCCGCCCGCTTCCACTATCCCGCCCGCCTGGCTCCATCATCCCACCCCGCCCACCCCCACCATTTCAACCCGCCCATCCCCATCATATCCTGCCCGGCCCGACCCGGCCCTGCCCCACTCCCACTCGTCCCGCCCCGACGGTCCGCCGCTTCACGCCCCTCCCCGACACTACCCATCCTTTTACCAACCCCCCCCCCGTCCTACACTGCCTGCCCCGCCCCCATCGCACACCGCGAGTCCTTCCCCTCCCCATCAAGTACAGCCCCGCGTGCCGCCCTGCCCACCTCCACTATCCCGCCTTTCACTACTATCCCCCATTGCCCGGCCCCACAATCTCACCCCTACCAAAGCACCACGCCCGGCCCTGCGCCTACTCGTCCCGACCCGCCCCGACGGTCCGCCGCTTCACGTCCCTCCCCATCACTACCCATCCTTTTACTAACCCCGGTCACCCCGTCCCACCAATCCCCGCCTATCTCGTTAAGACACCCATCCCGGCCCACCTCTTCCCACCAACCCATCCCCGCCCAACTCGTCCCCTTCCTAATCTATCCAGCCACCCTTTTCCGCCCCGTCCACCCCACCAGCTCCGTCCACTCTTGCCGTATCTCCTGCGTTCCGTTGGTCTCTCCACACCACCTCGTCCCTACTCATCTCACGTGCCCAGCCTGGCCTCCCCATCCATTCTGCCCGTCCCGTCGCCCCGCTCACTGCCCCGCTTGCCGCATCCGCCCCGCTCTCCACCCCACCCCCCGCCAAGCCCGCTCCCGCATGTGTTTTATGAAGCCCAGGAACGAGCGAATTAATTTCGAGTTTTGCGAAGCGAAAAACCCGGGGGGTGGGGAGGATGCCAAAACCGCACGTGCGACGCGTCGCTTCGTACACATCGATTATGCTGGCGGGGACGGCATGCAAAGCGAGGACCCGTGACCGAAATGTGATAATGCGCGGAATGCGATTCCAGGTTTTGTCGCTCGCTCGTATCACGGCCGCAATTAGAGCTTTAATCGACTCCCCCTGCCAGCTGAGGTTTCGTCGTTCCGAAAAACTCTGCTGCTGCCGCCGGTTTCATTGCTGGCAATCCCGAATAGGATGTATCCCAAGCGCGCGCAACAGGACGCGATGTGTTTTGCACGGGAATCGCATTTGGGGTTCGTAATATATAGTGGACTCGCCCGATGCACTGAAATGTGCTTTGAAACAAAATAACGTTAGTAATAGTATTGTGCTTTCATGCTCCAAAGAAAGTATTTTTGTTCGGTTTATAATTGTATGGTGTAGATCTATTATGATAATTAAAATGTCCTGTGATTCAATTTCATTATTGTACTAAAATGTTGGATTTTTTATTTTTTTTAGATATCTTGGAGTATACAGCCAAACATTGCTCGTTGGTAGATGCTCTTTTTTTCGTATACACCAGTTATGCGAGTATTGGGTTCCACACTGGATTTTTTCATTTTTTCTCAAGAACTGTCATTTTACTTTTCACGCTCGTCTTAAAAATAGAAGAGAAATATTTGTTCTAATGAATCACAAACTATACGAAACGTCAGTGATCACATGGATATTGAAAGAAATTAAAAATGTCTTCACGCTCCCGCGGAATAGCTTCATAGCTCATTAATTTTCCCCCGGTGTGGTGATAAATGCTTTTCGTGTACTGAAGTGTAAATTGGCAAGCGTCCAGTTCACCGTGATGCTTGGCAATTCGGCAGTTCGGCTGCAAACCGCGTGCGCCAACCAGCTAGGTGACCGAACGGATTGTTCTCGAAAATGTCCCATTGTCATAAAAGTCAATGCAGGGACAATTATAATTCCATTTGTATAGTGTAACTTTAAATCTATTTGCAGCAATCCCCAGTGTTTGATGGACTGCAGAGTTATATATTTACAGTGAGTACATGCAATGCCTTGGGCCTACTGGTTGCATTTTTAACATTTATATTAATGTCACTATTCTTCATTATCCTTAATTTTGCTTTCCCGCATTTACGCTATTTCGAAGCATTGAGCATCCTTCTGCGTTGTAATAGTAACGAATATTAAGTTTTAACGAATCAGAGTATGAAACGTTCTTGGAAACCTCAAATCTTTCGAATTTCAATTGATGTCACTGCAGTGTCTCCGACCGGGACTGTGCCTCTAGGGTTCGAGTCCTGACGGTGGCCGGATTTTCTACACAACATACCTAGGTTGAATTCAGCGTGTCCTGAGGAGACCGGCTGCTCTGATCTTTTTCTGTGGTTTCTTCGATCAACTTCCGAATGCCGGAGCAGTACCCTAACAAACGCACCCGGACCGCGCGCGAGCTTTCCTTCCTCGTCTTTGTCCTGTCTTCACCCCTTTCTTACACACACGCTTACTACCTACCACACATGCCAGTAGAACGGTCGGGAGCTTTGAGCTTGTCCTGGCTGAGGTGGGGCAAGTATCTCCCACCTACTGGTGGGAAATACCTCGTTGGGGAACAGTCCGCTAGGCGACGAGTAGGTCGTCGCCGGATCTCGCCATCCAGCAGAGAAAGTTAAACGTCTCCTCCCGTCATTAAAATATACACTACACTTACGGGTCAAAATTTTCAAATTTATCAAGGGAATTGAAGAAAGATAATAATTGTGAAGGAGTGGTCGGATTTCTTAGACGTTACAATGCAATTAAATAAAATAATGTTATCTATGAATGTTCAAATAGATTCAGGAACGTTGTCGTTTTAGTATATGCTTTATTACATATATCTATTAAAGTAATGGTAATAGAAATGTCAAAACCGTGAAAGTGTGTAAAAAAAAAAGTGAAAGCCTAGAATAGAACACGGAAATCAAGCTATTGTAGTAGAACTTTCCGACTGAGGAAGAAACCAAGAAGGTATAAGATCTGGCGAATCTGATTTAGGATCCGAATGCCCCTTCGTACTTCATTTACTTCGATCCGTCCCCTTCCTCTGCCATCGGCGCTGTGTTTTGAGGGCTTTCCGCCCCACCCTCAGAGCCCGCGCTCCTCCACTCACCCACGCCATCGCGTGGCCGCCCCTTGCTCTGGGCCCTGGCGCGGCCCCTCCCATTTTCTTGTCCCCCCCTCGCCCCCGCGTCCACGATTGGCGCCAAACCCCCTAAGAAACGGCTTTGTTTTTGAGATCCGCTGCCAGCGCAGGTCTTCCTGATTGGCAGTCGTGTTGAGCGGGGGATGAACAGATTCCACAAGCGCAGCCTTTTGCCAGGAAAGCAAATATTGCGCAAAAGTTCACCACTCGCATTTTATTCGCACCACTCGACTTTTTTTTTTTTTTTTGTGAAGAATGTGAATCATCTTGGAAATGACTTTTCTCGTATGCTGTTTAAAAGCTCCGAGAAACATAGGATTTATTTATTTTTGTGTTAACTCAAGTTATTCGCCTTGCGAGTTAAACGATTCACGATGGAGGTGCAGAGTGGGAAAAGCTTTGAGGAAGTAATGCACAACCCGAGCGGGTATTCATGACTGTAGCATTGCCGCACCGGGAACGATGCAGGAACGCCAGTTGCACAGCTTTTGCGCGCCGCTCATTTGCGCCCGTTCGCTTGCATGCGCCCGGCCTTGAATGGCGCTCCGTGCCGTGTGGGCGTGCGGGGTAACGAGGAGGGCGAGGTCGCCTCGAGACGCGTCGCGCAGGAAGGCGGAGGATCTAGCTGATCGACCCCCGACGCCTGCGCTACGCTTCCGCCCTCAACTCCTCAGGGAATCAGTTCATGCCACTCAAGTGCCTCGTGTTGTTATATTGCATTTATACATGTCCTAATAGTTATTTTTGATATTGTTGACATTAGGATGCTTCAGAGGCAGCTGCAAACGAGCCTTTTAACTGTTTGAATGAATGAATGAATATCTTATTTTACGTGGCGAGACTCAGGCCATGAGGCCTGCTCTTCCGCCTGACCCTGCAAATTTCGTTACGCTCCTTTCACCTACTATGGGAGAAAAAAGGTATTACTTGGGCGACGAAACCGGCAATTTGAATTTTGCTCAGAGGCTTCATTTAGGCTTGAGGATCTTTTATATGCTATAAATCTACTAACATGGGACAGTCGGCTTTCCTTCCCCTCCGAAGGAAGGCCTACGAAGGATTTTTTCGCACTTAAAAATCCACGGCTTCGATCGGGTTTGAATCCGCAAACTTGGGTATAACAGCCTGATACGCTAACCGTTACACGATCGCCACTATCGATGGACCACTGTTGGAGAGGTTTTGAGGGAAGACCGCGTTTCTATGTACGAAGAATGAGTATCGATATACGAAATGATTTGGAACGAGAATGTAAAAAGTGCATAAACGAATGTCTTGTTTCGTCATTATATGATAAATATACATATCACCTTTGACCGAGGGGTCCTAGAGTTAGAGTTGCGACGGAGGCAGAATTTTTACACTAGCTTGTCTGCTAGATCGAGTTCTGCCACTCTTTGAAGGAGAATTGTAGTGGCCTGCTGATCTAATCGGTTGATTTCCATGGTTTCTCCGATCAACTCCAGGCGAATCCCGGGGCATTACCCTATCCCACGAGCCATGCACAGCTCTCTTTCCTTCCTCTTCATTGCCCTTTCCCCATTCCTTACTTACACTTTCATGCACTGGACTACCACACATGTCGGGAGCATGGAGCTAGTCCCGGATAGGGTGGTGCCTCGTTGGTGGGAGATACCTGATTCTGGGAAAATCCGCAAGCCCACGGGTAGGTCGACGCTGGATTTCGCCATCCAGCGGAAGAAAATCCCCTACCTCTCGTGATAAAACATGCACTGCACTTACGGAACTAATGATCTTGGCAGTTGACGCGCGTGGAATCACCAATCAGTCAATCGCTTTCGACCCCAGCCTCACCCTCACCCTCACCCTCACCCTCACCATCATCTTGACGCCGTCCTCCTGTCCGCCCAATTCCCCGCCCTCCTCCTTTCTTTCCCCATGCCCTTGTGCCCGCCACCTTGCTCTCGCGCTCGGTCGGTCTCCGTTTATTTGTACTCTCTCCTCTCCTTGTGGTTCTCGCCACCGCTCTTGAATCCCACACCCTCTCCCCGTCGCTTACAACCACGCCGAATTGTTTCGCGGCCTCGTTTCTCACTCATTCACTACAGGGGTGCATTCACCCCTTCTTTGTAGGACTCCAGCTGCTCGTATGCGTGTCAACTGGCTGCGTGAGTCTCATTTTCCGCACTTCTCGCTGTTGGCTTTGATGAAGTTCACCTGAATAATTTGTACCCCCCGTATTTTTATCTTATCGTTACGAACTTATCTTCTGGCTCTGTGGCCTTGCCTGCCCCACCGCCGCTGTACGTCTATGGACCGCCTCCCTTCCCTGCCCCCACCCCAACAACTGAAAGGTGCAGCGAGAGTGGGCTGACTTGTTAATAATTCCCTTCCACATGAAAATTGTCACTCTCTTCACGTCGTCTTCCAGTCGTGGTTGCCATTGGCATCATGATCATAGGTGGGGACGTCAGACTGAGCAACCACTCATGTCCATCTGACGTTAGGATTATGACTCGTGTCTGCAGCCGTATGCCGTTGCCATCGCCATTGGAATAGAGCGACGCGGACGGTTGCAGCCCTCGAGACGGCGACGACGAACATGAGGGTTTCAACGGAGCGCCGGTGGGCGGGGCGGGGCGGGGCGGCGCCTGCCGGAGCGAGGGCTTCCGTCTGGCGCCGTCCCCGCAGGGTTTCCCGTGGGCGGGGCGGGATGGCGCTCCTCGCAGCCCCTCCCCTCCCCGCCGCCGGCTGGCGAGCGAAGTGCTGGCGCAGCGCCTTCGGAATTGCCCGGAGCTGCTCGCCGATGAGCTTCGCCCGCGGCCCCGGCCCCGGCGCCCGCGAGTCCCAGGCGCGACGACCGCTGGGTCTGCGACCGGGTGCGGAGCGGGGACGCAGGCGGTGCGGGGACTCAGGGAGGTAGAGCGTGGTGGCGCGGGGCAGGGGTGGAGGTGGGATGAGGCGGAGACGGATGGAGCAGGTCGAAGGCGAGGACGGAGCGAAAGCGGAGCTGGGACAGAGGCAGATGGGATGAGGCGGAGCGTGGTGGCGCGGGGCGGGGGTGGAGGTGGGATGAGGCGGAGACGGATAGAGCAGGTCGAAGGCGAGGACGGAGCGAAAGCGGAGCGGGGACGGAGGCAGATGGGATGTGGCGGTGCGGGATCTGAGAGAGGCAGGGTGTGAGCGGAGAGGAGGCGGGGATGAGGCGGAGACGGATAGGGCAGGTCGAAGGCGAGGAAGGAGCGGGGACGGAGGCAGATGGGATGAGGCAGTGCGGGGTCCGAGAGATGCAGGGTGTGAACGGAGAGGAGGCGGAGGGTGGACGTAGGATGGGGCAGGTCGAAGGCGAGGACGAACGAAGGCGGGCTTCTGGAGACAGAAACCCAGATGGGATGAGGTGAGCCTTGGCGCAGGGCGGGGTGGAGGTGGGATGAGATGGAGACGGATGGAGCAGGTCGAAGCGAGGACGGAGCAAGGAGCAGGGACGAGCGGGTGGGGATGGCGGTGCGGTCTGAGAGGGTAAGGGTGTGAGCGGAGAAGGGAGGCGGGGATGAGGCGGAGCGGATAGGGCAGGTCGAAGGCGAGGAAGGAGCGGGGACAGAGGCAGATGGGATTAACTGGCGGTGCAGGAGTGAGAGGAGCAGGGTGTGAGCGGAGAGGAGGCGGGGGGGATGAGGCCCAGGCGGATAGGGCAGGTCGAAGGCGAGGGAAGGAGCACGGGGACAGGCAGATGGAATGTTGCGGTGCAGGGTCTGAGAGAGGCAGGGTGTGACGGAAGGCGAGGATGAAGGCAGAGGCGGATAAGGCAGGTCGAAGGCGAGGAAGGCGGGGACGGAGGCAGATGGGATGTGGCGGTGCGGAGTTCTGAGAGAGGCAGGGTGTGAGCGGAGAGGAGGCGGGGATGAGGCGGAACGGATAGGGCGGAGTCGAAGGCGAGGAAGGAGCAGGGACAGGCAGATGGGATGTGGCGGTGGGTTCTGAAGGCAGGGTGTGAGCAGAGGGGCAGGGGATGAGGCGGAGACAGGTACGCGGGCAAGTCCAGAGAGGCGAGGAAAGGCAGGGACGGAGGCAGATGGGATGTGGCGGTGCGGGATCTGAGAGAGGCAGGGTGTGAGCGGAGAGGAGGCGGGGATGAGGCGGAGACGGATAGGGCAGGTCGAAGGCGAGGAAGGAGCGGGGACGGAGGCAGATGGGATGAGGCAGTGCGGGGTCCGAGAGATGCAGGGTGTGAACGGAGAGGAGGCGGAGGGTGGACGTAGGATGGGGCAGGTCGAAGGCGAGGACGGAGCGAAGGCAAGAAGCGGAGCGGGGACGGAGGCAGATGGGATAAGGCAGCGCGGGGTCCGAGAGACGCATGGTGTGAGTGGAGAGGAGGCGGGGCGTGGTGGCGCGGGGCGGGGATGGAGGTGGGATGCGGCGGAGACGGATGGGGCAGGTAGAAGGCGCGGACGGAGCGGGGACGGAGGCAGATGGGGTGAGGCGTTGCGGGGTCCGAGAGAGGCAGGGTGTGAACGGAGAGGAGGCGGAGGGTGGAGGTAGGATGGGGCAGGTCGAAGGCGAGGACGAGCGAAAGCGAGACGAGGCAGCGGGATGGACTTGAAATTGAGAGGGCGGTGCCAATGAAGCTGCGGGTTCGTTTCAACTCTATTTACTTTCCGCCGCCTCCAGTAATTCCCTTCGCGGACGCGAAAGGCAACAGTGCAGGTCTCCGCACCGCGGGTTCTGCCATTCCAATCATGGAGGAGGTCATTTTGTAGATTTCTTGGGAGTAAAATTGATTGAGTGTTCTATTTATTACATTACTTTTGTGACAAATCTTTCAAATCAATCTAATGAAGATGACCACATTTCATATGTTGGAAAATCCATCAAAAATGTTTTCATTATATGGTCAGTTGAGGCAGACTTAATACGTGCTTGAGTTACTGTTGTTTTCGATTTTGAGATGTCATTTCTTTGTTCCTTCGTCTCCCAAATATATGTGGAGTATTTTCTGCGCAGGTCACATTTTTCTCGAGCAAAGTTTATTAAAGTAGGTAAAATACATAAGAGCTACTTTCTGGATTGATTAATTAATACATCTTATGTCGTTTTCAGAAAATCAATGCTGACATTTTCTACTTGTATTTTTGTGTAAATTCTCGTGAGTAGGTAACGTTTTTTGATTGGCAAGTGATTTTGATTAACCCTTCTCCTTCACACCCACATGCATACCAAACACGTCACACTTTCTTTTATCTAGTGGCTTGCATCGGAATATATAAGATTGTTAATGATAATGTACACCATTTTGGGGAGTAGTGTTTGGGCGCTGCAAATGAGGTGGGGCTGTGGGAGTGGGCGATCTTCATGTGCGTTGGGGGCAGGAGGCGGAAAGGACGGGATGTTTATCGCTCCGGCGGCGGCGACAGCTGTACACGTCTATCGATATCGCATCTCGACGTTAATCGATTTAACGAGCGGCTGAGCGATAAAAAATGAAGCACCACGTAGCGTGTGCTCTGGTCCCGTGGCCGCAGGTCATACGTGCCTCGGACGTTGCCACAAAACTGCAAGGCGGAATAAAGAATTCAACGTCGATGAAGCGTCGATATTTTTTTTATTTGTTGCGTATACTTTGACGCAACGCGTCTCCAAGCTCCTTGGGGGCGTTGAGCGCTTAGCGCTGGGGAGTAATCCTCCGTTAATTAGACCGCTTGAGGAGTAATCGTCCGTTAATGTTACCAAAGTATGTCACGTCTCGTCGCAGTCAGTTGTCAAGAGGACCGCCAGGTAGCATCTCGGCGTACGCGCCTCCTACCGCGCGCTCCTGCGTCACTACCCAGCGGCCAGAAATGGGAAGGAATAAGGATAGGGGAAGGGATTAGGACACTTCACAGGAGTTGGACTAGCCCTTGTGAAGCAGCCAAACTCGTTTTTTGGAACAAATTTCACATGAGATTCGACGGGAATCGAACCGGGACCTCAGTGGTGAAAGGCTAGCGACTTCGCCATGAGCCACGAGCGAGCCATTTTATTTAGGAGCCCCTCCGCCGACGCTCTCCCCACTTCGCTCGTCACCCGACAAAGGGGAGCTAGAACCTTGGTTCTTGTTAGACTGTTGCAATCGTTCTCGGTTTGCTGAGTTTCTTGTTTTTACTTACATAGACTTCGGTCCCAGTCCAGAAGGGGTGTTGGAACCTTCCGTCGGGAGATCCCTTTCTCGGCAATACGTCAGTAGTATCAGAAGGTGCAATAGATTCCCCGGGTGAGCAGATCTGCAGACCCTTTTGGCTTTACTCTTCGTAGTACATGGTTCTCAACCCGTGGGGAAACTGAGAAGGGACACTTTTCTACCCTGATATAGATTTTCCCTCGGGCAACTTCGGGAGCTGGGAGCCCTTAGATGGACAAGTGCTGAAACTGGGTTTTCAGAAGATCAAGTGTTGTCGAGACCTGGATTATCCGGAAGCCAGACCGAGGGGTGGGTGTAACCTGACGAAGGGTTGCGGGACTTGGCCTCGCATTTCTGGGGCATCAAAACACTGTAGTATCGTGAGTGGTGCATGACGGAGCCGCCCACACATGCCCAGCGAACTTATCCGTGTGCGCAGTACCTGACGCTGGACAAAACGCATGTCTCACTCGTCACCAGGGTGCGGATTCTGATGACACGTCATCTTTCATTGGTGCATACTAGACATAGCTAGCTTGTTAATGAATGTTTATCACGACATATAGAAGAGAGAAATGGATATTTATTGTGTCATTTTTTGCCATTTTTAAATTTTAAGGTCTTTTTTCTGGTCTTTTTTTACGCATTTTGTTTCATTTTCGGTTTTTTTGTGAATGTTTCATGTATTTACAATGACACACTAAAAAAAGTTCGTATGGTATCATCAGTTCATGACAAAATGGACTCCGCGTTTTGAACTATCAAAATTACATGGATCTTCGCTAACTTCTCGAACTTTCAAAAATTGACAATTGAAAGATCGGAGCCAAGGATTACCTTTCCTCCGAAAATAAAGACTTTACATTAAATATAATTTTATATAAATACGTTTTATTTAAAATTGTAAAATTTATTGAATAAATAAATAAATAAATAAATAAATAAATATATTCTTACAAATTTTGAGTAGCTTTTAGAAGAATTATGTCATTTGCCACTTTCAAGTAATTTTATAGGTCATTGTCAAAAAATTATTAGGCCATCAGAATCCGAGCCCTCCTCATCAAGCGATTACTCTGGGAACTATACACGCCTCTTATCTCCGTAGTAGCGAAAGGCAGGACTCCTAAGGAGACAATGTTAGAACAAACGGCACTTTTCGAAGGCCATTCTACTTACAGTACCGGCCAGGTATAAGAGACTCTCAGTTCAGTGCACTGTTGCCACACATTACTACGCACATGGCACCACCTACGTCACAGACAAATTAAATCTCAAAACACTAACACTTACTGACAGGCCACGACACGTCTTGATATCATGTTCATCACTTTCACCAAAGCCGAATCTTATCGCCTGCGCGACTTCGTGTAAGGCAGATGAGCGGCATCGCTGAACCCTGGGCGTAAGAAAGTAAACAAATCAACGCAAGAGGATTGCTGCAGAGCAGGTCACATGACATACCACAGCACGTGGCGAGAGAGTCGCTGTCAGAGACGCTTAAACTCTGCCGATATTGTAGTACAGGCTGCGAGGATTGACATGGAGGTCTTCTTAGAGGGGAAATTCCCATGATTCACTGTAAATAGATCCGGCAAACGTGTGTTGAGATTTGTTGGTCAGAACTACATAAATTCTAAATAGTCTTCGTAATACGAAAGTAATAAAATTGTTCATAAACTCATTTTGTTCTCTATATGTTGTACAAAAAACTTGTGATCGTTTCGGGAAAGTTGTTGACAATAATTGAATTTTTTGTAATAAAAATGTATTACGAAAAGAAACGAAGAAAAATGCCATTAAAAGAAAATTGTCATTAAAAATTGACTAGAGGGAACGTAAGTTTACATAAAATTATCAGACAAATATATAATAAAATCATTTTGTTTTCGTCGGAAAGTATTTCTTTAACACGGCGCTACTATAGCTCGAAGTTTTGGAGAGATTCCTTCGCACGATGTTGGAGTTTCCAGGATGGGTAGCCAGAGGAAGGTAGGAAATCTTGGGTAAGGCAGGAAATTTGGTATTGCCTCTATACGTTTTGGGAGCGTTAGAGAATGTTCTTCCTTCGTAATGAAGTTATGCTTTTATGATGCAATTTGAGAGATTCTCTTGAGTCGAGGACTGAACTGGTCATGTAATGCGTTGGTCAAGACCGGAAAAGTTGACCAAGAACGGAAGAGAAACCACCCGTATCTTGGTACGTGTTAATGTGCTCAAGTTCTCCTTTACAACAATGGTAGATTAACGCAGATAGTTACCCCTCAGATTTCAAATACAAGAAAATGAACTCTCTAATTCTGAACAAAAGTCATAAAGCCGTCATGGAATATCTCCAGGGAAAGAGATGAAATAGTGAAATGTTGGGAAATTCGATCATCTTAATTGAAGTGAGAATTGCTTTGAAAAAATTAGTAATATGTACCCAAAAAATGTAATCACGTCATTGTTTCACAACTTTATGATTGTGCTAATAACTTTTGCCAATAAAAAAGAAAGACGACAGCATTTCTCCTGAAAATTGTATCTATGATTTTAGTTTCGGCTGTGGTTGTGCAGACGATAGAAAGATTTGATAGTCGAGATATTTTATATTCAAATGTAAGAATTTATCTAATAATTTGAAGCCATTTTCTGTTTATGTGAGTACAAAAATATTGGTAGTGTTGCTTCATTTTTTTGTTCAGATTAGTGACTAGAGTAGAAGTAGTTTAATCGGCTGCCGTTGCGAATGCTCTGTGCGTTGTGGAAAACAAAGCCATCGATCTGCCGTCCGCATGCGAGAGGCGGCGACTCGGGACTGCGCGCGGCCCAAACCGCTCAGCCGCTCCTCGTCCAACGACCTGCGCCCCGCCCCCGCCGGAGGCGTGGGCGGTGCTTCTGACGTCAGCCCTCGCCAGCCAGTCTGCCCGGCGCGGCTGCCTGGCAATCCTGTTAGGCTGCGAAGGCACGATCGGACGGACGGGGCCGGCTGGGGCAGACGCAAGAGCTTCGATGTCACGCACCCTACCCTCACAACCCTTTCCCCCGGCCACCGCCAACGCCCCCCCAACTTTTCTTGAGCGATGGATTGAAGAAATGCGAGCGGAGTGGGGATATCAGTTACAAAATCGGCCACTAGAGTATTTACAGTAAGCTGGATTGGTTTGGTTTGTTGTTTTTTTCGTGTTTCCGGGCGCGTCAACTGCTTTGGTCATTAGTCCCGTTAGTGTAGTGCATGTTCTTTCTCGGGAGATGGCGGTGGTCATCCCCCGCTGAATGGCGAGATCCGGTGCCGACCTACCGTCGGCTAGTGGGGTTTCCCCCTAACCAGGACTCTCCCACTAGCGGGGCACCGCCCCAGTTGGGACAAGCTCTAAGCTCCCGACCGGTCTCCCGGAATATGTGCTAGTGTAGTGCATGTTAGTGTAAGTGTGTGTGTAAGGGGGAGAGTATAGGACAAGGATGAGGAAGGAAAGATCGCGCGCGGTCCGTGGCCCGTTTGTTAGGGTACTGCTCCGGCATTCGCCTGGTGTTGTTCGGAGAAACCACGGAAAACTACCGATCAGAGCAGCCGACCGCTAGAATTCTCCTCCAGGCAGCGACTGAATTCGACCTAGCTGAAAAGCTAGTGTCGAAAATCCTGTAACCGTTAGGACTCGAACCTAGGACCTCCCAGTCAAAGTCAAACCTGCTACGTGAATGGCAAGGTCATTGCTCTGGGTAGGCCAGAGCAGGGGCAATAGATGGGAGTTTTAGGTGCTTCCCTTGAAGGACCTGGTTCTGCTCCAGGCATTTCTTTAGATAACGGTAGTAAAGCTGAACAGAAGTTCTCGACTATAAAAGCAACTAGCTTAGAATGGTTTTGTTTCGCGCCAACGAAATTTTAATGCTTCGAATGTTGTCATCATTGCTCGCTGCGAGGTTTTGCCTTCAACTCTTTATTGCTCAAGGGAGTGGGAAGCAAGGTCATCGTTCAAGAAAAGCTGTCAGAGTAGTAGACGCCTTCTGGACCACATTCGTCTTTTTACTTTTCATCAACAGACTAGTATATGGAGGTAAAGAATTGAAATCGCATCAAAAATACCATCTTCAATTTTCGATCGTGAAATCCTCTTGAAACCTCTTTTGTGCTGTAACTTCGCAACACTTCAGGGTGAAGGGGTACTACTGCTACTCCAACGATGTTTAAGATTAGTGCAGGTGGCGAGGGTACATGCAGAATTGTACCCGAAAATCGGGATGTCTGGATGAATGAAATTATGTGCCGGATAAATGTCAAATTAGAAGATTTTGACCAGAAACTTGGTAAATTCGCCATGAGTTAAAGATAAAAAGATATACTTTTTCCGTTTCGGAGATCATTAAGATACTCTAATTTTGGGGGTACTTTACATAAAGCCCCTGTGTCATTTTCAAAGTTTTCTGGAAAATAGCTGCACTTTCTCTTTTTTTTTTTTCAAATTTTTGGTGGAATAGAAGGAAGTGCGTTTATGAAAATTGTATATTTCCTATTTTCACTAAAACCTACGAAATTTTTAATATTGCAAAGTGCAATTTTATTTTCGAACCCCTCCACACCTCCAATTTTGAAGCCAAATATTTCTTTCCCAAAGCATTTTATTCCTCAATTTTAGACCTTTGAATGATGTTATGCACTTTTTTTCATTGAGTACTCATTGAGTAATAACTTTTGACACTAAAAGAAGGAAAAGTTTGAGAATGTCTCGCTATCCTCTAGTTTTTTTCTACGGTGCTTATTTAATAGTTTCTTCTTCATCTTCTGATTAATCTTCTTTCGAAGATCCATTTGTTGCCATTCCTTGTTTCTTCTTCAGTGATATGTTAATAAAGTTTAAAATATTTACTTTTTGAAATCAGTTCATTTAATTAAAATTTTAAAAACATTAATTTTAGAGTATTTGACTCCTTTGAAAGCGTAAAAGTAATTGCCATCGACTATTAGCTTGATATGAGGATTCCGGTCATTTTTATAAAATTATGTTTTACCTGGTTTGGGAAGTGCATATACAACACTCTCCCAAAAATCTGTGAACAAGGAGGAAAATTGCGATATCGGAGAACTCATCAAATGATGGATGACTCTTATCAAGAGTGTATTGTGGTGGTGTAAGGAAGAGGCAACCACTTTATAATGATTAACACTTAAAGATTCGTTCTTGTGCGTTTTCTGAATCGAACTCTCGTAGGTACGTGTGCTCTCCTTGCCTCTCCGTCTGTTGTGACGGTGTCATCTCATCTCATCCTCCCGGTGCTCCTTCGCCCGTGGCGTACGTGGCCGGGTGTTCCCACAGCTCGGCCAGGGAAGAGGGAGGGGGGGGGGCGTGCCGTGCGAGCGTGACTTCTGAGAGGGAAACGTGCCGTTTCGCGGTACCTGGTGCTTTCGTACGTCGTTCGCTTGATAAATCGCCCTTTTCCGTTCCTTAAACTGCCGTAGCATTATGGTAATAAACGGCTGCCGCCATTCTGAGACTGTTATTGACTTTTACTGGGTCACAGACCACTCCGCTGGGAGAATACTGGAAGAACATGTTCGCTGCAGGAAGAGTCACGTTGGTGCAGAAATTTTTTCTTTTTTATCCGGTAGGATTACCGCCCCCGTAATAGCAGGTTTGTCCACAGTAGTATTATTCTGCAATATACAGAGCGTTCAAAAAGTCTCTCCGCAGTGGCTTCCTCCCCACTCCATCATCTTTTATGCAGAAACGGCAACATCGCGGGCTGAATCGCGCCGCGACGGCGCATTCGCCTTGGTCCGTTGCGCAACAGCAACAAAGGAGGGTGATGTGAAACATGAAATGCAGTGGGGGAAAATATTGTGACACTAAAATAAAAAGCATTTGAAATAAACAGTTTATTTTTTACTCTTCATAATTATCTTCTTAGATCATTTGTTGAAAATATTTACCCGAACTTTGAAGGCAAAGCGCTACTCTTTTACATTTATTATCAAAAACTCTTTTCCAACTTTCTTGAGATATGGACATTACATACAAAGATATTGAGTTTTTTAATTCATCAATGGTCTTGGGACGAGTTTTGTAGACATTTCCTTTAGCTGCACCCCAGAAAAAGAAATCAGGTGTGAGATCCGGTGATCGTGGCGGCCATAGCCCTTTCGAAATTATGCGCTTCCCGAACACTTCTTCCAACAGATCCAAAGAAAGTTCTCGGCGCATCTGTTACAGAACCTGCTTGTCTAAATTTCGCAATTAAATCGCCTACTTTTGGAAATTTTGCCACAAACATTTGTTTCACATCATCCGTGTACTTATTACTTGCTCGAAACACATGTTCCACCAAAAATACACGTTCTTCCAGTGTCAGCATTCTGAAAGTTATAATCTGAGTCCTCATTCACAACAAACAACTCGGAAACTTCACATACTGAAGATTGCCTGTCGTTCAATTCAGATTCAGAATCTGAGCAAATAACTTGTATTTGGTCAAACCGAATGTGATGATTTTCTCCCCCATGCGTCACATACAGTTTTTGACTGTTTTTGACTAAATAAGAATACAAATAATACGATCACGTATTTTTATTTCAGCTGCTGCTAGCTTGCAGCGAGCGCGCTTCTGGGAATAACATTCGAACGCCGTTGCGCTGAATGAGCCCGCGATGTTGCCATTTCCCCATAAAGGCTGGTGGGGTGGGGAGTCGGCCACTGCGGAGAGACTTTTTGAACGCTCTGTATATATATATATATACGAATGGCTTAAAATAATTAAATAAATATGTATATTGTGTGTATGTGCATACATACATACATACGCATGCGTGCATACACGTACATTGTAAACGGGCCGCGCCAGAGACGTCATCCGGGGTACACCCCCGCGTGAGGCAATGCGAGCACCCCGTGTGGCGCCGGACCTCTGGCGCCTGTTCTTGGAAGCGTGTGAATGGCTGATTGCAGCCCTTCTCATTTGCAACGCAGCGTCGCCGTCACTTCCATGGAACAGCTGGCACGCCGCGCCGGACCCACGCGTTCCTTCGTGGAAGCGCCAGCACAGCGCGACGCTGTCGCTTCTCTGGCGCCCGCGGGGTGGGGCGGGGCCGGGTCGGGCTGGGTGGGACCGGGCGGTGGCCGGGACGGGGGCCGGGACGGGGGCCGGGACGGGGGCCGGGACGGGGGCCGGGGCGGGGGCCGGGGCGGGGACCGGGCGGGGACCGGGCGGGACGGGGCGGGCGGAACAGGGATGGGATGGACGAGGCCCGACGTGAGTTGCGAAGCGCTCACCGACTGTCCGCCCGCCATTTGTTCCGCGTCAGTTTACCCCGCTACCCCAAGGACTCTGGAACCTCACCTCGATTTTTTAACTATCACTACCCCCAAATCTTTGACGTCACAAGGGACGAGAACTGATAAAACAAATAAGCAGACTTAGTCATCAGAGGGCAAATAAGTGTTAAAATCATACGTAATAGTCTGCGTAGAACTTATATTTTATGTGGACCTAATAATAAACTCCATTTTTTTTGTTTAAATGTGAAATTAAAAATAACACGCGAGATTATTTGAAAACCTGAAAACTGAAAGGACATCGGTTCGTAACTATTTAGACCTAAACCCACACAAAAAGGACAAATATTGTTTCTACAATAATTTTACGACTAGATTACGTATATAATTTTACTTTACATGTTAATAAAACATAAATATATTGATTTTTTACTTCTATTTCATTAATGTAATTACCTTTCATAACAAAATATGCAGCCCATTTGATACGTTCTTGTTCAAGTTCATTTAGACCTAAACAATTATCAGAATTCCAAATTTTCTGAGTGCAACTCGGTTAAAAACCGTCTGCACGAAACCACTTTTCCACGCCATGGTCAGTTGCTTTTTTATTTATATAGAATATATTTTATTACACAGCAGTATGTTGTCTGAGAGAGTGATTCTTTACACTGGAATTTGCGATGCTGCTTCAATGAGAACTAATTTAATATTTTAATTCTACTTACAATTGAAAGATCGTTTTGCCCTTCCGCAAAAATATCTTCTCGTATGATTATTCGTTTTCAAGTACACACAACAAACACCAAAACCCTCCTATTGAAAAAAAGATATACATGTTAGTATTCATGCCGTATTTGGTATTTAATTTCAAACCTGTCCAGCTACCGAATCTTTTGTAAAATATATTTCGCGTGGTTTCTCCAGAGAGTTTCGTATTGCTGTGTTCATTATGACTCTCCATTCAAAGGAGCGCAAACTATTGTTATGTGTGAGTTCTTTTGTTCATTAATTTCACATTGAAACCACCATTATGTAGCATTGTGTGATAAATTAAATTCCATGGGCTTAAATTTGATTTTGTAGGTTGGTACAGTAGACACTGACCTTTAGACGTGATGACTAGCTTCTCCTTTGTTTCCGTTGGTGCGATTTTCTACATGAAACAGGTTTGTTTGTTGTTGTTGTTGTTGTTGTTGTTTTTTTTACTTTAAGCAAAGATCTAATATTGCTTGTACGGTCGACTCCGGTTATTGTGAACTTCAGGAGACTAGTAGTTTTGGTTCAGTATATCAGAGGTTCACTATATATGACGATGCCATAATAAAATAGAATTCCTCAACAATGATTGATTCTGCAGAATACATTCGTTAGATTCATCAGACTTTTTCGATTATGAACTTTGGCCGACGATATTTTTTCGAAGCTGCCTGGTGTCTGAATTTGTGGCACTATATTAATTTATTGGAGGAAATTAATTTCCAGGGCGTTGTATTACCTACTTTTACTATAGCCAAGGTTCAGGTTCACTAAAATCGAATCTTGTGCTTAATTGTAATGTAAATGTAACGGGATCAGTGAATTAAGTTCACTATAACCGAGGGTTCACTATATCCGAGTTCACTATTACCGGAGTCGACTGTATTTACGCGTGGATGAGAGGCGACCGAATATCCTCGGTGGAATTTTTTGTCAGTGACATTTTACTGGAGAGTCTCAATTACGAAATTCACGGAAACCTAGTGCGTTTCGCATATTGAAATGTCGCATTTCCGAAAGGGCTGAGTGTTACCGTCGCGGCGGAAAATTGTTTCCGGAGACATAAGCGAGAGAGGAAGTGACCAAATGGAACGGGGAGCTCTGTCCATTTCATGGATCGATGTTGCTCACTACCCTGTCCTAGCGGTGAGCTGTTGCAGTGCATCAGCCAGGACGGCGCGTGATTTCGCCACCTCTCGCAATAAAACATGCTATACACTTACGGCACCAATAGCTTTAGCAGTTGACGCGCCCGGAATCACCAATCAATCTGGAGAAATGGACCAAAAAGACACGAAAGCTAATTGAATTAGTGTACCTGTACGCTTGGGTTATTTGTGAGCATTGTTTTGGGAATCGCTATGTAATTTCCATAAAATAACATTCTTTTATTTTAGTTGAAGAAATTTCTTAATTTTAGATCTGCCTTGTATATATTTCTTCTCTCGCAATTGGTGCAGGAATATCGACCACGTACGTGGAGCCGAAGGCAGGGTGTTACATTGTCATGTTTCTTGTAAGAACGCGATATAAAACCAAAGAATTAAAAAAAATTTCCGTGATGTTATTGCTCAAGTATCTATTTGGATGACCTTTTTTTCGCGCAGGTACACTTCTTTTATTCAAGTTTATTATTCTTGAAATGAATTATTTCAAAATTAGTATAGCCTTCTGCCTAATGGAGATGGAAATAAGTGTTCATGGTTATTGCTGAGTATGCTTTGCCTTTCAGAAAGTGAAGGGCCTATTTCATTAATGATAACACTTTGCGTCTCTGTTCGCCTGTCATTTACACTAATTCAAATGTGTTGTTTGGTTTTTGGTCTTAACTCTTCTCTAGACACATTTCTGCAATTATTCGGACTTGAAACATGCAGCATCTCTCTCAACTGATCACTCTCAATAATATTTTAGGACATTTGCTCTGTGTGTATCTTGTAAACAAACCCTCCATTTCTCATCTTAATTTCTATATTTTCCTTACTAACTTAATTAAGGAATTGAGGAGGAAGAGGTCATGTGATTCAAGTCACAAAGAAGCATAACTACAGTAATAATAATAAATATTATTATTAATTGGATTAAATTAGGTAAACTTTTATTTTCATTGCGTGAATCAGATAGAAAGGAAATATATGAAGTATCAAAAATCTCATTACGGTGTCGTGTGCGTCATGTATTTTCGTCGCTTAAATATGTTTTTCTTCCCCTTTTTTAAATTGAACGTACGAAGAAGCTGTAGTAACATTACATTTTGCAAATTCTCAAACCACACATCTACCACACACGACCGGTGATCCGAACTTTTTTTAACATCAATTGCTTTTTTCCCTCTTGTGACTCTGTCCCTGTGATGGTTATTTGAAGTAAACCCCGAAGGGTTTGATTCGAAATGTTACAACTACTTGCATCTCTACGCAACAGTGCAAACAACCATTGGAATGTCTGCGAATCTTGAAATGATTAAGTGCTTCTTTAATTCAGGCTGCAAATTATATTTGCGTTGACTGTAGTAAGCATACTGCAACCCGTGTCCCCGACACCACTGCTGTTCCCAACCCTGTTCCACAGCCCTCAAATTCGCCTGTTTACGTGCTCCATTATGCTGCTTTTATTCGCACATTTTGGCAGGCAACAAAAGATTACAAAGTCACTTGTCCAACTTTTTATTTGCGGCATTCAGTGAGCTAGTGAAACTCGTATTTCTATCTACTCTCGATTGAGTGTGTTTGTAAAATGTTCCATGCCTGGGATAAATGTACCTACCTTCAACGAGACACGCAATTCATTCAGAATTTGTCAAAGTAACTAATCCACTGTTTTTTGAATACCTTGGGCAGAAATATTGAGCGGAAAATGCTTTTAGTAAAGTATTTCCTCCGTATAAATGCAACGTGAAAACGATTTATCGTATATATGTTAGTATTAGAAATGGATGAAATCCCGCGTACGTTCGGAAATGAAATTTATATCCGCGCATTGCACGAGAATGCCAATCCCACCTCTCCCCCCTCCCAACACTTCCGAAATATCGGCGGCCCGGGAGCTAATCTTCGTTCTCCCGCCCCGCCCCGCCCCAAAACGCGGCAACGCCGGTGGCGCCCCACACGATGGCGGACGTGACTAGAAAGCAGCGTGAGGGTGGTGGGGGCGGATTCGATTTCCGACTCTCCCCTCCACTCCCCCCCCCTCGCCTGTCACTCCCCTTCTTTCCCGCGCGCGCGCGCCGCCAACGCCGCCTCCACCGCCGTCGCTGCCGCCACACCTGTTGCTAGGCCGCGCCCGCCTGCCCACCCGCTTGCGTCGAAGCAGGCTTTCTTCCCTGCAGGCCGGAAAGAAAAATGTTCTAGAAAAGGTGATGGGGTGGGGTATTTGCGGAAGCTCCCCCGCTGCGCTTAGTTGTCACGTTGATAGAATTGTTACTGCATTGGCATGTTGGGGAAGAGGTTTAGAGAGTAGTTGATTTATCTGAAGTGGTCCAAGTTGTTTAACGTTATTTGATGCATTGGCCCAACGTTTTTGTGGAAGATTCAAAACTTTTCTCTGGAACATGTTCTTAAAGATTTTAATTTTAGTGGTAAGCAAGAAGAGTCTCTTTTCATTCGCCTAAACTTTCAGCCGAGTTCGGCTAAATGCTAAATGAGAAAGGAAAACTCATATATTAATCTTTCATAGATCTCTTCTTTCTGTTTTGGGTCTTTTTTAATTTTTATTTTTACTCTTACGCCCGGCATGATTGTTAAAGAATGGCTAATTCACAAATGATCCAGATTTATGTAAACAGTAAAATGTAATTTCATCAACTGATATGTATGGACGCTGCCGGCTAGAATTTTCATCATGTCGACGTGATATTATTATGATAATTAATCCATTATGTTAATAAAATATTCTTCTGTAGCATTGAAACTGAAATTTCATTACGTTACGGATAACCATTCTCTACTTGTTAATTAATGTAAATGACTTAGATCAATGAAATTACCGGTAAGTTTTCATTGACTGTTTTGTTATTTATCGGCGAATCAGTGACTGTATTTGTTATTTATGAACCCTCAGGTTTCGATTTCCTGAACTTAATTTATTTCTATGAATTTTTTCGTCTATTTTGCTAGAAAAGGAAGATGGTAACCACAATTAGTCAAATAAAGTATAAAGTCCTGAAGTTGGAAGGTCAGATGGAACTCGCCCTCTTTAGTACTCGCGAATAAACCTGGCAATATGGCTTGTAATTTCGCTAGATATGGATTTGACTTGAACTTTATCGAGACTTCACTGCGAAATTTATGAAAATAAATCAAGTAATGGAAACTGTTATTAAATATTTTTCTATAAAACAACTGTTGTTTTGTGTGTGTTGCATTGTATGTTCTGTTAATTGGAATTTGATATTTGGCTGTCCGAGATGAGCCGCGTCACAGTCGGTAGAGCTGACGTTTCAGCCATCATGTTGTGTCCTTCAGAGCTATACTGCTGGCTATATTCAGAGCTAATTCAGCTGTCAGCAGTATGCACTGTCAGAAATTACATTAAATTTAATGTAGATTTAATGCACGATTGTACATGAATTTTAATGTACCATGTACATTAAAGGGATATTAAAGCTAATGATAAAATTAAAATAAATATAGATTTAATGTACGACTGTTAACTTATTTCTGTGCATTACATTTAATTTACATACATCAAAATTACTTTCATATACTTTTACATTAAAAGTAATAAAAAAAAATCTGACAGTATAGCTCTCAAGAACATCACAATATGATGGCCGAAACGTCAGCTCAACAGACTGTGATGTGGCTCAAACCGGACAGCCAAGAATCAAATGACTCCTGCCACAGAAGCCTACGAATCCACCCTGCTAATTCCGATGTTTTTGAGTCGTGTGGCTGATTGTTGTGTGCTTTGCGTTGCAGTGTTGCAGGGTGCGCGGGCCGGGGAGCAGGCGCGGCTGCTGCACCCTTTCGAGCTGGCACGTGGGCGCGCGGCGGCCTCGCGGCACGGCGGCTCTGGCTGTATGGCACTAGGCGCCCCCGCGCGCCGCACCTCGCCCCGCCCGCCTCCGCCTCCGCCACCGCTCCCGCTCCCGCTTCCGCTTCCGCTCCGCCGCCGCCGCCGCCGCCTCGGCCCGCAGCGCGTCGCGCCGCGCCAGCCACAGCGCCACCCCCGCCAGCACCATGGTGAAGACCTTCCAGGCCTACCTGCCCAACTGCCACCGCACCTACTCGTGCATCCACTGCCGGGCGCACCTCGCCAACCACGACGAGCTCATATCCAAGGTGAGCCCTGCAGCCCCGTCCACGCGCGCTTCTTCTCGCCTCGACGGAACACAGAGCATCACATTTGGCAAATCGGACCACGCACACTTGAGTTTTCCCAAAGAGAATGTTTTAACAAACTTCTAGGCCGTGTAGAGTCGAAGATGTTCACGTTTCGTCAATGGACACGTGGTGGGAAATATCGTATAATGAAGTTACACCCGTAACATTGTGCTCCTTAATGGTGAGTCTTATCATCTTCTTCTGGAGTTTGACATATACGCGAAATCTCTTTTGACACGGTGAGTACATGACTAGTACACATTGAGTTGCATAATTCGGGGCAAATCTTATGTGTCATTTCAATACATCAAGTTTTTCACTTTCATTGAAAAAATTATACTCGACTCCACACACACACACACACACACACACACACACACACACACACACACACACACACACACACACACACATGCCTTAGAAGTTTGTAACATATTGTGAGACATTCCGTATAATGGCGTATGGTACCGATACACAATACTTCTCAACACATTAATCATAATTGCCAAAGTTCTTGTCCGAATTTTACACTAAGGTATGGGTTCGAAGACCGTGATGCTAGGTTGTTTCCCCTTGTTCATGCTGATATTGTTAAAGCATAACAAAGTCGCAATGATAGGAATGCATCTCTTGGTATGCGGTTGCATGAGGAAGGCGGTATCGTTCCATGGAATAAGGAACCAGAGACAAAACAATTATCCGTAACATTGAAATATGGCGTTCCCTTTTGAAAACGATTCCATCGACGAAGAAAGTACTGGCACGTTTCAATTAAAAACTTAAGACGTGCTGAATTCTTACTCTTACAGAAGTTCCTAGAAAATTATTTAACGTTTTAACGGCTTTGTCTCGTCGTCTTCGTTTCTCTATATAACGTAAATGAAAGATAATTTTTCTTTACGAATGTTGCGCTTTTACAACTTTCATTCTTTTGATTTTCTAATATTGTTTATCAGAAGTTTCTTACAATTCCATTTGTAGCTTTGAGCTTCCTTTAATTACCTGTATTTCGCATTTCGCAAAGTTATGCAGAGTAAAACAACACTAATATTATCAGATTGTAAGTTATTATGTTTCTGTACGAATTCTGATGTCGAACAACTTTAGTAGTCTCTAGTCTTCTGTTATAGCTTATAGGGAACCGAGCTCATAAAATTCAGTTTAATGGTGGTTTCTTTTCTTGATTTCTTGTTTAATTCTACCTCCGTGTTCCCAGTTGGCATTGCACTCTAGTGTGTTAATCATGAAATTGCAAATCAGTTCTTCCCTCTCGATGTACGTGGGATACGGGCCAACAGTTTTTCGGTTTTATACTAAACTCCATCCAGATTCCCAGATGACCTTGCATCTAGTTCAGTTAAACATCTGATGGGAAAACAGTTTTTCCCCATTCTTTGGACCGGGAGAGATAGCTCAGTGCATCAACTGATGTCACTGCAGTGCTTCTGACCGAAAGGTCCTAGGTTCGAGTCCCGACGGTGGCAGGATTTTCGACGCTGGCTTGTCAGCTATGGCGAATTAAGTCGCTGTCTGGAGGAGAATTCTAGCGACCGCCTCTGATCGTTTTCCGTGGTTTCCCCGATTAACTCTAGGCGAATGCCGGAGTAGAACCGTAACAAACGGGCCACGGACCGCGCGCGATCTGTCCTTCCTTCCTCTTCCTTGACCTATCCGCAGCCCTTATACACACACTTACTCTAACTTGCACTACACTACCACACATGCCGCGAGACCTGTGGGTAGATTAGAGCTTGTCCTGGCTGGGGCCGTGGCACGCTGGTAGGAGACACCTGGTTGTGAAAACCCCGCTAGTCGACGGTAGGTCGTCGCCGGATCTCGCCATCCCGGGGAAGACCACCGCCACCTCCCGAGCAAAAACACGCACTATACTTACGGGGCTAATGTGAGTAGTAAAGTAATGTAATAGTAGTTGACGCGCCCGGAACCACTAACAATCAATCAACCCATTCTCCGGCCGCTGAACGTGTGTGGCATAAGGGCCAGGCGTCCCGCGAGCGGCGTGCGAGCTCAAATGAACGCCGCTGGGAGGCGATTAGACCTTCCGCGTGACCTTTGGCCTCGAGCGCCCTTTCCCGTCCCGCTCCCCCGGCCCCTCCGCACGCCAGGTCACTCGATACGGCTGCGTGCCGCTTTCCCTCCCGCCGCCGCGCCGTCGCTTGTGTTCGCTACATCTGCGAAAAAGTCGCAGCTCCCCGTTGGACTTCGAAATGATATCATGACTAGAGACCGGATGTTTATGTAATTACATATTTTTTGTCTTTCTACTTACCGGTCTCAAAATTGCAATCATGGAGAAATGTCGCTCTCCTAACATAATATTCATTTTTTTGTTACATATTTACTACTATATTACATATTTTGAAATTTTCACAAAATATTAATATTTTTGTTCTAACAATTTTCTTCAATTTTTTTACTTTTTAGGAAAAGAAGTATTGTAAAAAATGAGCATTTTTTTCTCCATTACTGGTGAAATCTAGTTGTGAAAAGTATCATTGTCGCCACGTCTCCTGACCTTTAACCTTAATTTCCGAGAAACTTTGCCGACTTTATTATATACACCTTGATCTGCCTGCTCAAATTCGGTTCTGGATAACAATAGATGAATATTTTACTACTGATGGGAAAGTTGTATGATACAAAGTGTTAATTAACTTGTGCTCTCCAAATTATTATTAAAACGTTTGGGTTATTTTTAACTTTTGTTTGTAAATTGTTTTAATAAATGTAATTTCGTATTATGTAAAAGTGGAATATTTTAATTTTACAAACTATACACGATTTTACATATTTATTATATATTTTTCCGGTCTCTAATCACGACAACTATTTCTTTCCACTCTAATGGAGGTTGAGAAACTAAAGTAATACTTTCGAACATCACAACGTATGCCAACGTTTAATACACTAATTTTAACATTGAATTGGTCGAAGAAAGTACAAAATAACAAACATCTGCTTATCAAATGTAACAACTTAATGTACACTTAAATTCTATACAGTTATAAGTGGCATACGTATGCAATTTATGTATTTTTTCGGTCCTTTACACGGATCTTCGCATTCTCGTCTCCTCTAAATAAACAAAATCCCCATCTGTTCCAGGATGCTATCTAGATTTTTCAGAAGCGAGTGCTTATGAAGTAAATACATTTTTTAAAGTAATAATTGTCTTTTTGCCGTTACTTCATACATCTCATGAGCAGCAAATTGAAAAACGGTTGTAATATACAGATTTGTTGCGTAGAGCTATATATCGCGTAATTATACGTAGTTGGGCGTCCAAACATTTGATTGAATTTGGTGTTTACTGTGTGAAATGAGGATAGCTTATAGATTTGCATAGTTACGAATAAATTTCTAATTAAACCAAATTTCTGACAAACACAGTAAATTGCATTTAAACATTCTATTAGCTTGAACGTTAAATTACTGTGATTAAAATGTGCGTGTGTGTGTGTGGTGTGATACTCTGCCTTAGCGTTACTCCTTAAATATTTAGTTTGACAATCGATTGCATTTACATTAGATGCTTACTTTTTACCTCTTATAATCGGCCTGAACGGCATTTGTGCCGTAACTTTGTTTCATAACCCAATGTCGCGTCCTAGTAATAATTGTTCGGTAGTATTTGTTTTAAATAACGCATACTTGCCTTAAGTATTGTATTGTCAAATGTGTATCTGTGTGTG
This sequence comes from Teleogryllus occipitalis, assembly GCA_011170035.1. Lineage (NCBI taxonomy): Eukaryota > Metazoa > Arthropoda > Insecta > Orthoptera > Gryllidae > Teleogryllus > Teleogryllus occipitalis. The sequence goes on along the minus strand of BLKR01002126.1, from coordinate 140,794 downwards.
TATGTGTGTGTGTGTGTGTGTGTGTGTGTGCGTGCGCGCGCGCGCGCGTGAGTAATGTATTTTCTCAAGATTAAATGTTTTTAATAACATTCATACATTGACTCGTGACCATGCAGGAAAAAATAGTAATTTTGATTTTCTTTGTAATATACTATGTGTCGCATTGCTCGTATTGTATTAAATTGAGAGGTGTTTTGTTTAACTTAATTAACCTATTAGCATTATTGCTGGTGTGCAGTTCGTGGCTTTGAAAGGATTACGATTTTCATTGTCATACTGCATTTGATACCAACATGTAATCTCTCCTAATACATTTCTGAATTATCCGTCTATCATAGTTATTAGGAATTACATTTGTGCTATAGTTTCACGTACTTCTCTTTCATTTCCCTACTTACTATCCCATTTCCCATTTGTTTCATCATAGACATTGTTTAACAGTAGTCTTAAGTGTTAAATGGAGATCAGGGTGCGAGATAGAATAAAATAAAATGATTGAGATACACTGTACTTTCTCTCCGAAGTACAGTGTATCTCTGGGTTTGTTTTTGTTTTGAACAGTTTGTATGCCCTTTTTTCTTCCATTAAGTTATTCAGAAGTTAATGGGGTCTCGAAATATCACGGCGACATTCGGAGTTCAGACTGTGAATTAGAATTGACAATAAACACGATTTATTACAGCGAATTCTACTTTTCAAATAAACGTACGAGTGCAGAAGGAAATGTCAGTGATTTGAATGAATATACACTGAAATAAAATAAATTTTAAAACTAAAATTTAAGTGTAAATAAACTTCACAGTAAGTTTATGTCTGTCTGGGCGCTCCAAAATTCAGCATGACGCAATCAGGAAATAGTTTGAAATTCGCCGATTAAATTGAACTGACAGATCACATGAGCCATTATATCTCGTCATCGGTTGTTTGTGATGACTAATTTTTATTAAATCGTCTGAAGTCGTTTTGTGCATTTCAGGCTGTCAAAATGTTGTCAAATCATAATTATAACACTTTTATTTATTAATGATCTTCGGATTACATCAAGAGACATAGACGCGAATGTTAAATATTTTTCAATCATTTTCAAACGCACGGTTTCTGGGAACATAATTTTAAGAATCTAATCATAATAGTTTGCTTTGGATCAACAATTGCTACGAATGTGGCAACAAGGATCGCCTCATTCCGGGTCTGCAACATTAAAACGAGTCGCCTGTGTGCACGTTACCCGGCAGACACGAGCGTTCGACGGGTTGCCTACCCTGCCCCCCCAAGGGCGCTGGCTGGCGTGCATTGGCTCCGCTGGTCTCCGCCCGCCGCCCACGCGCTCGCTGTACACGCTGCCAAGAATGCCGCCTCTCGCTCCAAATTATTCCGCAAATCCTCCCTTCTTGTTGAGCGCCTATGAAAGCATGGCTCCTTTGCAATTTCGTCCCCGCGAGAGCTCTGTCGAAACGTAAACAAGCGCTTCATTACTGAGATTGTTGTCTGCGCGTAATCCAACACCATCCTCGTCACTCCCAGATTTATAGTCATGTGTGTAACTTGGTTCCGCGTTTCTGCTATCGCATCAAATGACAATCTCTGAGCTCTTTCTTGCAAGTTTGAGCCCAGTTTTTGCCGTTCATAGTGTAATTTCCGAGATAAATTAGGGTTACTATTCCCAGTTTGAAGTGCCCAAGTTAGGCCAAGTTTCAAGTACTGTGTTTTAACGAGATTACTTTATTTAATTATCTTCTAAATTTGTTATGACGAACGCGTCTTAGTTGAACCGGCGGTTCATAAATCGTGAACTCTGTATTAGGGAACAAATAAGGGGGAGAGCGTTAGAGTTTACGAAGGGATGTTTCTCGAAGGGCGTACGACCACCTGCCTTGCGCGGAGCGTTGAGGGAGGGCGGTGATGAACGGGGCGTGCAGGCGAGGCGCCAGTTGCCGAAAATGGCGTTCTCGGACTGGCGCTGCGCTCGGGGGGCGGGCCGGGGGGGGGAGCGCGTCTCGGGGGCGTCGTCCGCGGGCGGTGCGCTAATTTTCTTGTTACGCTTCGCTGAACTTCGGCGCGACCCCTCACGGCCGAGTTGGGGGACTTCGGGTCTCTTCGAAGACCCGCGCAGCCGGCCTCCAGGCTGTTGGCGGGCACGGGAAGAACTTGTTACTACCGACGTTACTCAGGGTGATCCAACTCCTTTCGATTCGCGCACGAAACCTTTTCAGGTGTATCTGGAATAATTGGTTTCGTGGATGGGTGATGGGAGATTCTGTGATTTGAACAATGATGATTGAGGGGCAGAGGGAAGTGAAGCAGTTCTAGAAACCCTACCGCGATTCCACTGTGAGCACCACAAATTCCACACGGAATCCGCCAAAATTAGATCGGTACACGGTATCCAGAGGTGGGATGTGATAGAAAGTGTCACCCATTCGAGGCCAGGGAATACACAAATCTAGAGAACCGAGACCCTAATAGTGTTTTCCATTCGTTGCACTGAAACCCACCCTAGTGCATGGCAAAAACGTCATCGCTCCGCAACAGTGCTGCCCCACACGCGTTAAGGGCAGCTACGAATGAAACGGATTCCGGAACTGAGACAGGGCTTATGCGGTACGCAGTGAAATTATACATAGCTGTTCTTGGTCAGTCACACTGTTGGAACTCGAAAAATAATAATTTTGAATTACGATCTTTGTTATAATTTTTATGAAGTCTTTTGGTAATTCTTACTTCTTAATTTATAAATTATTAACGTGTGATTTCTTTATTTAAAAACTACGAAAACTTCAAAAGCGTATGCGTCGAAATTTTATTTCTGGTGATTTGCCAGTGATCGATATAGTACACAAGATTTTGAACCGAAACGCTTCTGCAGAATTGTTTGATTCTTGAAAACCATAAAACTATTAACATGAGCATTTCATCTGGTATATGTATGGGTGCGCGATAAACATTTCTTGGCACATATATTTGAATGATTTTGTAAGGGTCACTTTATTTTCACTTTATTAGCGTTTCGAAATTGAGACATACCTACACTTTGGTTTCTAAATATCACTGGATTTGTTAACATGAAGTTACTCCAGGTTAAATTTTAGGAAAACACAAACTGATTTTCCGAACTTCGCGAGTTACAAGAATTATTTTAAGACATTTCGTGCAAAACATAATATACTTCATCATTCGAAGTTCCGTGCGTGACAGAAGATCCTCAGTTGCCTTCACAATTTCGCCACGAATGCAAATCAGCATGAATCACTTCCGTACCTAACCTCAAAATGGCCCGGTGCAGTGGACTGCACTGACGCGATCGTCAGTGCAGTTTAGGGCGCCTCGAGTGAGCCCTGCTTCCGTGAGATTGTGCGAATGGAACATGCGCTTCTTTGGACTGGTGTACCCTAGCGGTCGAATGGAACACGAAAGCTGCCCTGAGTGCGCACCATTGCGGCGAATGGAAAACGCTGAGTCTCGAAAGAACGTCTCTACTCGTGCGTGCGGGCGAGCGGGACGGGGCGGCGGTCGCTGGCCGGGGCCCCGCTGCGTCGCAGTAAACATGCCCATTAGATTGCGCGTGATAACCGGGGGCGGGGGCTGGCGCCGGGGCGGGGCGGGGCGGGGCGGGGCGGGGCGGAGAGACCGATGGCCCCTAGCGACGCCATCGCGAGGCGGAAGGCGGGGCGGATCAGGGGGGCCCTGGCTAGGGATGGTAAACAACCATCGATGTTTTTCCACCAGAAACATCATTATATAAACATCGATATTTTGCTTTCAATGTTTTCTTCACATCGATATTTGTTGCAAAAACATCGATGTTTTGTTAATATTTATATATTTTTTATATAGGGGTTTAGGTGCGTTGTAGAGTAGCAGGAATCCACAACAATATCGTTGTTTTGCATGATCCTCTTTATCACACTGCACATTTCGCCTGTGTAATCTGAGGGAATTTAAGGGGGATGTGTCTAAAAAGTAAAGTAGCGAAACGCGATGTTTTGTATTTTTAATTTTATTCTTTACATTCGATAATTTTTATTAACATCTACTAACACGCAGATAACGAAACAGTAAAATATATCCCTTTCACGTGCTGTAATTAAAAACGGATAGGAAAATGTCATGTTTATTAGTTTATTATTAAAATATCGATGTTTTCATCGACATCGAGAACCCTTTAGCGATGTACCAATGATTAATTAAAATTTGCCATCACTAGCTCCGGCGGCTTCATATGCCTATACTTTGATTTATTTAACGTGGCGCCTCAAGGTCACGAGCTAGAAGGAGCGGTGATTATTGTCTTCCAATCGGTAGCACCAAACCAAACATTTAAATCGTAACGAAGCTCCCGATTGGATGTCAGTCCAGCTCGAAGCCTTGAAAAATAAATCCTTGTTAAATAAATCGGAGTATAGTCTTACGCCTGGCGAGGCGCAGCGCAACGTTCAGCTTCGGAGAGGCGAGACGGTGGGGTGCTTGGCCTACACTGCGACGCGCGAAGGTTTCAGCGTGCGTGTTGGAAGCTAACTGTACGAAGAGGGGGACCGGCTTGGGTGGCTCAGGGCAGCAACTGATGTCACCACAGTGCCTCTCACCGAAAGGTCCTAGGGTTCGAGTCCCAACCTTGTCAGGATTTTCGAGGCAAGCCACATAGCAGCTACGTCGAATTCATCTGCAGTAAGGAGATGAATTCTTGCGGCCGGCTGCTGTGATCGGTAGTTTCTCCGATCAACACCAGGCGAATGTCGGAGCAGTATAGTAACAAACGAGCCACGGGCAGGGCGCGATCTTTCCTTCCTGTTCCTTGTTCTATCCTCACCTCCTACTTACTCATACTTACATACACTACTCTACCACTCATGTCGGGAGGTCAGACGGGAGCTTAGAGCTTGTCCTGGCCGATGCTATGCTTCGCTGCTGGGAGATACCATTACGACGGTACCGGAACTCACCACGGGAAAATAATACCGCCAGCTTCCGGCTGTAACATGCATACGTTTACGGGACTATCGACGAAATTCACGTGTACAGGCTGAATTATCATTTAATGAAACGATCGGGAGGTCGCATGGAAATTTGCTTGATGTAACATCAGTGAGTTTGAGCCGCTTGTCTGAATTGAGTTTGTTGGCCAAATTCTTTGATCAGTGGTATCCCAGATCTTTCTTTGGTGTTGCCGCAGCAGCACCCTTTAGAGTGGGCATCGGGCATCGGAGCACGAGCGATCTTGTCAGTTCCTCCCCATTCCCGGGCGACAAAGACCATGACAGTTCGAGCGCTCTAAAACGATCTAATCAAAAGTCAATAGGCAACTCCCAGCAGGCTGGAGTGGACAATGCGGAAGTGGCCACGAGGTAAGGCTGGAGAAAGGGAAGCGACTCGCGTTAGTAAGTAGCGTCCTTTGTGATATGTTTGGGAGCTAAGTCGATCTTTGCGCATGAAAAAGGTGAAGCCCAGGGTTCAAAGGCGACCATCGCCCTGAAGTTCAATGGCGCCAAATTACATGTGGCAAATCGAATGTGTTGCGAAAGCAGCGTGCGGCGCCTGTCAACAGCTTTAATGGTTGGGGTAGGGGTGATTTAGTAGAAGAGATACAGATTCTCGGAGAGTCTCCTACAGTATAGCCCATGAATCCGAAAAGGCACTACACGACCACACATATTGAGAGTCCAGTCGGGGGCTTAGGGGGGGGAGACGCGCCCCCCTCCACGGCGGTGACACCCTTGAGGCGGCGTCCCCGTCGCTTCCGCGGCCGCCCGCAGCGGGCGCCCCCTGGGAGGGAGGCGCGGAGCGACGCGACGCAAGGCGGCAGGGGCGGGGCGGGGCGGGGCGCAGTAAAACCTAAAATTAGATTCTGGGTTGGTGGCCTCTATTGACGGAGGCGGGGCGGGGCGCGGTAGGACGGTGGACGGACGGCGGCGGCGGCGGCGGCGGCGGCGGCGCCACCTGTGTCGAGGTGCGTCACCGAGCAACGCCCCCTGCCACCGCTGGCCCGCGGGAGGCGGATCGAAGCCGATTCACGCCTCTTCCGCTTCCGCCCGCGCTGGCATTTCGGCGGCCGCTGCCAACGGGCGCTCTTCTCCCGCGCGGTCGTTTTAAACGGCGCGCTCATTCGTTGTAATGTGTTCGTGTCGCATCAACGCTATATACTAAATCATCGGGAGCGGTGGCTAAGTGCATAAACTGACGTCTCTGCAGTGTCTCGTGGTCGGGAAGTCCTAGGTTCGAGTCCCGACGGCGGCAGGATTTTCGACATTAGCTTTTCGGCTACCTCGAATTCACTCGCTGTCTGGAGGAGAATTCTAGCGGCCGGCTGCTCTGATCGGTAGTTTTCCGTGGTTTCTCCGATCAACACCAGGCGAATGCCAAAGCAGTACCCTACCAAACGGACCACGCGCGATCTTTCCTTCGCCTTCCTTGTTCTATCCTCACCCCTTACTTACACATACTTACACTAATATGCACTACACTACCATACATGCCGGGAGACCGGTCGGAGACTTAGAACTTGTCCCGGCTGGGGCGGTGCCCCGCTGGTGGCAGATACCTGGTTGGGAAAAACCCTGCTAGTCGACGGTAGGTCGGCGCCGGATCTCGCCATCCAGTGGGAGATCACCGCCGCCTGTCGATGAAAAACAAGCACTACACTTACGGGATTAATGATCTCCTTAGTTGACGCACCCGGAATCAGTAATCAATCAATTTATACTAATGCCTAATCTTCGTGTGTAGGTGGTTCATTCGTTTTGAATGATGAAAAACTCGTACTAACACATCTTGCTTCGTAAAAGATTTAAAATAAGACGTAAGTAAAATGTGTTTTATTGTAGTCTTCTGGCTTTTAAGTTTTTTTGTGGAACACAAAAATCTTTCACTTATTTCGTCGTGACAAATAAGTTTCTCATGCTTGGCCACCGAACAGTCCGTCGGGGATACGGTACCAGAAGTACTCGTGTCATCTACTATATTCGCTCATCTTTATTTTCGTAATTCTATTTGTTTTCTTCAGGCCACATGTCAGTTTTTGCCGTGGGGTTGCTCCAAATGGAGCTGTATTTATTATTAAATACTTTTATTAACTTGCAGTATATACAAGGACGTAAATACAAGGACACTTTGATAACGAGACAAGACTAAGGTTGTCGAATCCCCCACGCATCTTTTGTGCCAGTGAAACTGATAGTTTTGCAAAAACTTATAGAAGCATGACTTAAACATAATCATGTGGTTTTAGGATATCGAAAGAAGTGCCGAGAATTTAAAGCAATGGCTCTGAGATACCCTTAACCTTTTTGTACAGGATGTGATTGTTTGCAAAACTACACTCCTTCACGTAAATATTCCTAATTAGTTAAAATGTTCAAACTTGTTTGTTCTTATATATAATTAACGTGTATAGCGCGCCAGGAAAGTATTTCAGCAGTAGTACCTTGCTGATGAGAGTGCTTGCAACAAACTAAGTTGGTAGGGCGAGCTGCAACTAGTAACAAAAGAAAGCGTAAATTGTGTTCTCACAATCATAATGGATGCTAGAAGTGTTGTCCCCTTCACTTGTGTCCCAATGATCTGGTTGCCATCAGCATAATGAAATCGTTAATATTCCTATTCGGCTGGGTGCGGAGAGATCTTCCCTGCGCACTCTATATTCTTGTATATTATGTACGAAGCTAAGTAATTTGATAGAAAATGCCACTACGTTAATTTGAAGTAAATGTCGACTCACCTCCAACGCCAATTTGGTTGTTTTTTTTAAATGTTGACGCGTTTATTTACTTTTCATCTAAGCTGTTACGCGTGTCTTTGTGTGCGTCCGCGCCGCGGCGGGCGCGCGTCTCTTTGTCGCGTCGCGGCGCGGCGCCGGCGCCGCCGCTGTCAGCGTCTGTGCGCCTTGGCTGCGCCTGCGCGCGCCGTGTTTTTGCCGCGCGGCCACGTGCCGCTCACCCGGGAGGTCATGCCCCCGCCGCCGAGCCCCGCCCCCTTGGCCCCCTCCGCGCCCGCGCCACCGCGCCCCCCGCCCCGCCCCCCGCGCCCGGTGCCGCCCGCGCCTCCTCTCCGGCGTTGACCGACACGTGTGCGCCGCCGCAGCAGCAGCAGCTGGCTCCGGCCCGGGCGCCGGCGACGCCACTAGGTCGAGGCGACTCCGCCCGGCCCGGCCGCTCAGCAGCTGCACCCTTCACCCTCCACCCCGCTGGGGGCTCATCGTCCGTTCAGTTTGGTTTGGTTTTTTTCGTGTTTCCGGGCGCATCAACTGCTTTGGTCATTAGTCCCGTTAGTGAAGTGCATGGGAGATGGCGGTGATCTTCCCCCGCTGGATGACGAGATCCGGCGCCGACCTACCGTCGGCTAGTGGGGGTTTCCCCCTAACCAGGACTCTCCCACCAGCGGGGCACCGCCCCAGCCGGGACAAACTCTAAGCTCCCAACCGGTCTCCCGGAATGTGTGTATATGCTAGTGTAAGTGTGTGTGTGTGTGTGTGTGTGTGTGTGTAAGGGGAGAGGATAGGACAAGGAAGAAGAAGGGCAGATCGCGCGCGGTCCGTGGCCCGTTTGGTAGAGTACTGCTCCGGCATTCGCCTGGTGTTGATCGGAGAAACCACGGAAAACTACCGATCAGAGCAGCCGTTCTCGTCCCGGCAGCGACTGAATTCGACCTAGCTGAAAAGCTAGTGTCGAAAAGCCTGCCGCCGTGAGGACTCGAACCTAGGACCTCCCGGTCAGAGGCGCTGCAGTGACATCAGTTGATGCACTAAGCTACCGCTGAGCTATAACTGAGGGTCGGGCCAACCCATGCTGTATACTTCGATTAGTAGTGTCAGCCTATGCTTTGATAATTTTTTTACAAAACATGTTGCATTTCTTACGGTAGCAGTTGTTTTCTTCTGTGTGTGTGTGTGTGTGTGTGTGTGTGTGTAAAACTACATACACCAGGTAGTTGGCAAGGACAGTGAATATTCCACCTTTCGTCGATTCCGTTGTCTTGGGTGATAAATATCGTGATACGTTTCATTATAAAAGTGCACAGCTTTGAGTAAGTGTGTAGCATTTATGATATATCTCCTGGATTTTGTTAATATGCCTCATGGTCACCATAATGCCTACCCGTGATGTCATTCGGGTTCGATTCCCGGTCAGAGCAAAAATAGAGTTGTAGCTTTCTTTGAAATTGTCTCTCAGTTTCTGTAGTTGTATGATGAAGAAAAGCTCAGGCAGGCGGAGAGTGATAGTTTCGGCGAAGGGAATACGTCATATTCGCCACATGTGTCAACCGTGCGAATTAAAATAGACCCAGGCATGGAGGTCACAGTGAACTGGCCGGCAAAGTCGAACAATCGACCCAAAATGCCAAACACATACTTCTTGTTTGCATTCGAATTTTTCCGCTTTCCGAATTTTAACAACCGATTATTATGTCAAATAAATACTTAACCCCGAAAACTAATATAGTAACTTAAGTAATAATGCAATAAATATGTTCCTCTTCCTACACAATGCCCATAAAAGAACAGAGTAAAAACGTTCCTATCTTTCTACTTCTGCCGCGCGTCGAAAGTTGCGTTCCGGGGCCGAGTGCGCGAAATGAAATGAGGCGGGCGCATCCACGCGTTGTCGGGAGCTTCCGCTTCCCGCGTGGAGCTCAAAGGTTCCGGCGGATTAGATCTCTGACGCGCGCGCCCTCTGTGATCTCTGCCAACCAAATTCCCCGCGTCGCGAGGCTCCAGGGCGACCTCCTCCGGGGGGCGGGCGGAAGAGAGCTTGCTGGAAGAAAGAAGGTGAGTTAGAGTAGTTAGGACGAGGGACGATTTCGACGTCGACAGAGGGTGAGCGGGAGGTCATGCATCCCTCGATGAGGGACGATTTCGACAAAGACGTTTCGATTGAGCGTTAATAAAAAAGGTGTAAATATAAATCATTTTGTTGCAGTGTGAAGTGAAACCAATGTTCCACGTGATTGACGGACATTGTTAAGGCGTTTGAGTGCTACGTATTCTTCGCGACGTTGAACTGATGAGCAGAACGTAATGATTTTAGAAGAAAAAAAACACATGAAAATCACTCGATGCTAGTTTTGAGCTGGAAGGGGAATGGTGAAGCTGTATCTAGCCGAAGTTGCAACATCCTTACCACACTATTCGTAGTCGAATCTGCAACTGAAGGTGGAGACGGAGAGGTAGCCTGGTTGTCCGACCTCTGGTAGTCGATTTGTGACTGATCCTGGCTGAGATTACTAATAGGCTGGTAAATGGTCGGCCATTTACGTGGTTTCCTCCTATTCATTCTAGTCGAATGCCGGAGTAGTTCTTTAAACGAGTCATGAACCGCCCGCGATTCTTCCCCTTCCTTGCCTGTCCCTGTGTCCATCCTAAGAGCAGGATGATAATCTGATGCTCCCAAACCTTATGCTCTCGTAAGATTCCGGCAGTACTGAGTAGACGCAGATGTCAGATCATAACACGACCTAGGCTGCAGTGCTATCGAAGAGTGCGGAAGTGAGAGGAGTGGATGAAGAAAGGGGACACTTAACCCTCACGCTGCTGCCCTCTCCCCTTATTAGATGGGAATTGTCACACTTGAACCTCGATACTTCCACGAAAACCTTCCGACCGGCTTAGGTAGCTCAGTAGATCAATTGATATCACTCTAGTCCCTCAGGGAGATCCTGGGTTTCGAGCCCCGACAGTGGCAGGATTTTCGACGGTCGAGTTCTGTCGCTGTCTAGAGGAGAATGCTAGCGGCCGGCTGCCCTGATCGTTAGTTTTCGTAGTTCCTCCAATCTACACCAAACGAAAGCCGGAACAGTACCCGAATAAACGGATCACAGTCCGTGCGCATTCTTTTCTTCCTCTTCTTTCTCCTTTCCTCACCCTTACACTTACACGTACTACACTACCTCACGTATCAAAAGACCAGTCGAGAGCTTAGGGCTTGTCCCGGCTATGGCGGTGCCCCACTGGTGGGTGGGGAAACCCATGGTACTCTTCGTCGTCCCACCGTGTTGTATCCTAGGAAATAGATGCATGTGGGAGAGTGAGGGTACTAGGTGTTGGGTGGGACCAGCCATTAACAAGATTTCCTATCGAAAAGTCCGCGCTTATTAGCTAAGCTAAGAAAAACGACTCGTTCATGTTAATTCGTAATTAAGCCAACGTTTTGTTGGCTTAATATTTTGTTTAATTCTAGTTTTGTGAGCAGCATATCCCCCGATGTCAACGTAAAGGCTCTTAAATAAAGATCTAAACCCTTTTGCTTAGAAATAGGTCGTACTCTCAATCAAGAAATCGTCTGAAGATACAAATTATATGCGATTGTTCGCACACACATGCCGTCACTTAGCAAAAACTAATTTGTTATGCTTTATGCATCGTATCTGCGTGAATTTTTAAATTTCCTTTAGGGCTTGGAGTCAAAAACTTGTGTAGAATTCTGCGAAACAACACTGGTTACGGATTAAATAGACGACCCTTCGACTCACGTTAATAGTCACGGTGAAAATATTGCCTGTTCCATCCGCTACGAGATGCAAGACCGATCGGGTACTCATAGATAGTGAAGTCGACAGGGTGTATTTATCTTGTCGCCTCTCTAACAGTTTATGGAGCGGAAACTGCAGATTGAAAGGGGTGGCGGCCTTCGCCCTGGCGTGGGGCGGGGGAGGGGCGAAGGCCCGGGAGCGCTGCCGCCGCGTTGGGGTGCGGGCCGGTGAGCATCGAACGGTTTCGACGTTCGTCTCCCGCGGGGACGGCGAAGCTGGTAGACGTTGAGGGGGGGGCGCTCAGTTTAAAAGCAATTAAGACTGTCACGGCCCGCCGCCGGCGCGACAGTAGCAGAGGGACAGGGCCAGGCGGAGCAACTCGGATCAGAGTGAAGCGGGGCGAACTGAAGCAAGGGAAGGCGGTTGGTTGATGGGTAGTGAGTCCGGGCGCGTCAAGTACTGAGGCCATTAGTCCCGTTAGTGTAGAGCATGTTTTTTTCTTCGGGAGGTGGCAGTGATCTCCTGCTAAAGGCGAGATCCTGCGCCGACCGACTGTCGGTTAGCGGGGTTTCTCCCAACCAGGTATCTTCTACCAGCGGGGCGCACCGCCCATCCCGGGACAAGCTCTAAGCCCCCGACCAATCTCCCGGCATGCGTGTGTGTGTTTGTAAGGGGTGAGGATGGCATAAGAAATATGAACGAAAGATCCCGGGCGGTTCATGGCCCGTTTGTTAGGGTACTGCTCCAGCATTCGCCTGGTGTTGATCGGAGAAACCACGGTAAACTACCGATCAGAGCAGCCGGCCTCCATACTTGTCCTCCAGGCAGCGACTGAATTCGACCTAGCTGACAAGTTAGTGTCGAAAACCCTGCCGCCGTCGGGACTCGCACCTAGGACCTCCCGGTCAGAGGCATTGCAGTGGCATCAGTTAATGCACTGAGCCACATCTCCCAAGGGAAGGCGGGCTGAGGCAGGGTGAGCCGAACCGAGGAGAGAGATGTGGCGGGGCAGAACGGAACGAAGCAGGGCGGGGCGGAGAAGCGAGTGACATATATTTATGCCCAAAAAATTTGAGTTTTGTCTCTCATTCCACATTCCGAAGATTTCGGTTAACTGGAACACGGAACCTCTTCTTGAAGTTTTCATCGTCACCCTTCCCTCGATATGTCAACGAATGATTTTCAACTCTTATTCGTTAGTCCTAAGAGCTGCTCGTGCAATAGTGCGTTTTCGCGAAGAACGAATAAGAAGAATAAGGGTACACATTCATCGTCCTAGACCAGCGAATAAGAGAGAAACAATTCGAATAGGGCGACCCCCACTTCCCCGCGATTAAGTTTCTGTTGAGTAAACCGTTTAGGTTTTCATTCATTTTATTCTCGTTCCGCCCTGAATGCTCCACGGCACACAAATACGATTTTGTCAAATCAGCTCGTTCTGCGGTGTCGCACGCGGGCTAATGCCACTCCGTAGGCCAGGCCTGGCGGCCACTTGTGGCGCCGGTCAAAGCGCCCGCTGCCCTGCGACGGAGGCAGCGGCGATGACGCGCGTGGCCTAGGGACATGGATTTTTTTTTTAATTATTTTATTTAGTCTAAAACTGTTGGGAGAAAATCATCTGCGCACGCTTTCTTGGCTTTCAGAATCCCTTCCCAATAATTTAACTATTAATAGTTGAAAGATGAAATAATAATAATAATAATAATATTTATAAATAATAAATTTTAAACAGATTTTTCGTTACCGAATTTATTTTCGATGTTGCCGATATTTTCGTTGCCGGAACAAATAGAGAGAGAAACTAGATATTTTAGTTGCCGAATTATAAAAATCTTATTTGTAACGGTAAACGAACGGATTTGAATTTTCTGTATTGTTAACAAAATAGAAACTCATCTTAAGCTCTACCACCACTACAAGTAAAAGGAATGCTCAACAAAACGTGCGCATAGTGAAGCTACATGTACGTCCAGAAACAAATCAAGGCGCCATCTCAGCATTTGCTCAATGGATCAGGGAAACTAGACAAAATCCCGATCGAGATGGGGTTATTGACTCAGAAGCTGAAGTACATTACTTGTTACAGGCATTTAAGTCTTTTTTAAAAAGTATACAATGCGAACGTAATACAATTATATTATACTATATCATTGTTTTGTTAAAGTAAACATTTTTTTTTCTTTTTGACGATATTCGAAATGAAAAACATCTATACAAGTAAATGCATCGTTTAGTGGCGAATTCTCCGATACACCGCGTATACCGCCGGTATACTTAGTAACTCTAAGCGTATAAGAAACATTTCATCAGTTTGATAATCCTCTATAAGTTATTGAGATTTTGAAAACTTTAAAACAGATGCGAAAAAATAACTGTTTCGCTACCTAGAGCCAGTCCGTCTTCCGCATCCGTAAGCACTATGAAGTGCGGTAGAGTGAGAAGTTTCTAAGTTCTTAATGCTGCGCAGAGAATTCAACTACCTTCATTCCTTTTTGGCCGGCTTTTTTCAGTAAGTCTGTTTGGGTGAATTCGTAAATGAAAAGGCGAGACTATTTCTTCAATGAGAGTCGCTCTTCAAAGTAAGTTTGAACAAAAAATTACGGATTCACAAACGAAGAGGCGCTACAATACTTCCCCCTTATCACTGATGCACGTTCATGTCCGTAAATCAGCGAGTCGAAAACCACCGATTGGAGATGGCTTAAGGTACGGCACCGCCACGGGTATCTCGAGAGAGGGATATTGATTGATTGTTAGTGATTCCGGGCACGTCAATTTTTCTCGGGCAGTGTTCTTCACCCACTGGATGGCGAGATCTGGCGCCGACCTACTGTCGGCTAGCGGCGTTTATCCCAACCAGGTATCTCCCAGCAGCCCCAGCCGGGACAAGTTCTAAGCTCCCGACCGGTCTCCTGGCATATGTGGTAGTGTAGTGCATATTAGTGTGTGTAAGGGGAGAGGATAGGGCAAGGAAGAGGTAGGAAAGATCGCGCATGGTCCGTGGCTCGTTTGGTAGGATACTGCTCCGCCGGCATTCGCCTGGTGTTGATCGGAGGAACCACGGAAAACTACCGATCAGAGCGGCCGGCCGCTAGAATTCTCCTCCAGACAGCGACCGAATTCGATCTGACAAGCTAGTGTCGAAAATCCTGTCACCATCAATACACGAACCTAGGCCCTCCCAGGTAGAGGGACTGCAAGTGACCTCGGTTGATACCCTGGGCCATTTCTCCCGGTGGGAGTGGGAAGCGGGGCCCCACAGAGCTGGAGGGGTTGCGGCCCGCACTGCAGAGCGCTGGCCTTGCTTGGCGGCTGGGAATAGCTTTGGCACGGTGGAGACTGGAACGCGATCCGGCCGCCACCAAGAAGGCGGAGGCCTGCCCCATTCCCAGCCTCGGAATGCGAGAAAATTGGGTCTCGGATGCAGGGAACTTCTTAGAAACTGGGTTCGTGTTGCCGCCAGAAGACGAGATGCTGGGATTCACCCCCTTAGGGTTTTGGTGGAGTATTAGTTTGTCCGCCAGGGGGACATCTAGGCGCTCAATTTGTGATTGACTTTCAAATTGAAATATATTTCAAAGGATTGAAATAGAGGTATCTAAATCAAGAAAATTGTGAAAGAAAACTTTCTTCGGAACATTCTTGGGATTTATTCATAATTTGCTGCGAACGTGCTGATCGTCTTATGTTTCACTTGCCTCCTGGGATTTTTAAAGTCCTCTGGAGAAAAATTGCACTTTGTCAATGCCATCAGCTAGTGCCAATGAGTCAACAATAAAATGCGAGAACGAGTTGTTAATGTCATGAACAAGAGTTCTCTGTCAACATTTTAAATATTTATTTCACTGTCTTAAGTAATATATATCTATGAGATATTACACTACCCTTCCGATAGTAATCGGAAGACACTTACCTACATTTTACAACACTCAGTTTTGAGCTAGTAAGGAGTGTTACATAAGCAATGTAATATATTTGTGTGAATTTTAGGGTAATACATTCATTCCATAAAGTGATTTATTTTTTTAATGCATTCTGAGAGATTATTTATTACTCACACTTTTAAAGGATTTGATAGTTTCCAAAAGCTTGAATTTCCATCTTTCAAAATAGAAATGACAAAAATTATGTCAATGATTGTTGAATACAATCACCCTTAGCAGTGTAGTTCAATTGAATTCTCTTCTTCCAAGGAATGTACAAACAATTAAGATAATGTTTCTTATTGTATTTGTCTTATTGGTATTTTGTAGTATTCTTACAGTTAGGCACCATTGTGCCAACAGCATGTGAGGTAGCTCCATGTGAAAAGGATTTAAAATGTGCATCAATATACATCTTTTCTATAGAAAAAAGAAAAAAAAACTGATTTTTCTTGATTTGTATACATGTAAGGTCCCAAATCTCCTAAATCTAACAGTTCACCTTAAAATCGAAGGGCTTATTGAATTGTCAAATATAATTTATTTCTTATAATATAATTGGTTTTCTCTTGCAGTCCTTCCAAGGAAGCCAAGGAAGAGCATACCTTTTCAATTCAGTGTAAGTATTAGAAAATCTTATTTATGGGTTAGATTTAAATATCTGATGCCTGCAACCCATTCCTATCTTAATCCGTGGATTATGGAAATGTAA
Source organism: Teleogryllus occipitalis (assembly GCA_011170035.1). Taxonomy (NCBI): domain Eukaryota; kingdom Metazoa; phylum Arthropoda; class Insecta; order Orthoptera; family Gryllidae; genus Teleogryllus; species Teleogryllus occipitalis. The sequence continues at coordinate 124,702 of BLKR01002126.1, read as the reverse complement.
TATTATTTGGAAAAGTTTTTTATACATTAAAAAAAAAATCCTAGTATTTTAGGACCTTTGACCTTTCTTTCTTTCTTTGAGATAATGAATTTTTTTCCATTTATTTTAGGATTGTATAATGTGTATGAATTTACTTACACATATACTATGCCTCAGTGTAGCTATATCTTAAATTAAAGTATTATAAACATTTGTTTTTTTTCTTTTTTCACATTTGATGAACCAATTTTTGTCTATATTGCAAATCTGATGACATTTTTTAAACTTATCAAAATCATCAGTGTTGTGGCTATGATAATCAATTTTGATACTACACTTAAATAAATATTTAAAAATACAAGCTACATAAAAAAATAAATAATATCCCTGATTATAAATGTAAATATGTATAAAATTATGGTTCAAGTTGCTTATGTTATAAAGAATTCCAGAAGGCAGTTTGATTGTAAACTTGGGTAGTTTTTAATTAACTTTGACTATATTGAAACTATTGAAACTAAACTCAATGTGTGAAGAATGTCCCTCCATTATAATTTCACTTTTCTTTAAGTAAATGTAAACATTTAATATTTGTATAATCATAAAATTAAATTATAACTGTAATGGTTACAAGACAATATTGTTTAAGTTCTTTATTTTATATCCCTTAGTGGTAACAGCCAGACAACTCTTTCTTGCAATATGGCATCACAAGGACTTATTGAAATTCTATTTAAACTCTTCTTCAAAAGTTCAAAAAAACTTGTATTTCTCTCTTCACACTATTAAGCTGAAGCAATAAAAAAATGTTTTTTGAACTTTTGAATACGATTTTAAATAAATTTTCCAATGAGTCTGTGTGATGCAATATTGTAAAGCAGAGTTGACTGTTAATGCCAAGGTCAGAAAATAAAGAATTTAATGTTAATGATCATATGGTAGAAAATTGAGGCTTGGATTTGTTTTGAATTACAATTATTTCTATCGAAAGGAATATTGCAATTGTATTTACATTCAGATGCATAGGTAGTAAGGGAAGTAATAAAAAAGGTTAATATTACATTGTTATTTTATCGTAGTTCATCATATTTTGTTTAGCATTCACTTTTGTGTTAATTTGAGCTCTGAAACTACTATTTTTATAATAAACTACTTATTTGAAACAATTTTTTGTTTCAGGGTAAATGTTGGGTGTGGACCAGCTGAGGAAAGGGTGCTTCTTACAGGACTTCATGCAGTCGCAGATATCTATTGCGAGTGTTGTAAAACAACACTTGGATGGAAATATGTAAGTTTGTAATATAATACAGATAGACAATCTTTCCTAAAATTTACGCATTTTTCCCAAATATTGGTGAATCAAGGAACACAACAAAAATCATTATCTAACAATGTATTAATAATAAATAAAAATTATATTTATGTTACGTCTATTGCAGTCGTGTTCTTATAATTTTTGCAATTGAAGTTGTTTTATATAATTTTTTAAAATTTTAACACCTTTCCATTTTCTAAAGAGCAATTACTGTTATTAATTTCTTAAAATACTTATGTGGTATCAACTACTGTATAAATCATATATATTTTCATTCAAATGTAAAGTTCCCCTAGCTGATAACATAAATTTATTTTAATATAACATGAATTTGTTTCCACTGACACTGTTTCCATCATTGTCTTGCACTCATAATTATGAACAGTATAACTAACATTATGTTTTGGCTCGTTTAAGAAAGGAGCTATACAAGAGAACATACTAGGGAGGAGTGATTGTTTCACACACACCAAACACTAAAAATAATGGGAATACCTACAATGCAAAATGTCAATGCAAGTTGAATATGTTAGATATCCAAACAACTTTTGCATTTCGTTTATATACTTTTGCATTTCGTTTATATTCCTTGCCTGTTTTTTTGAAAAATGATTTTGCACATAGTATTCTATTTAATTTTAATGAATGATTGAATTTTTCTGTGTGAAATATGTATTGGTCAACAGTCTTGATATAAATGACACATACATATATTTTATGTTATATGAGAAATGAATAAACACAATTTTTATTATTTATTGAAAAACTGTTAAAATATTTTTCACTCTCTATCTTTATTTCAATTTGCATCCATCCCCACATGCAAGATCTGAAGGAGACAGGTTTCGTAAATAATCAGGAAGACCATTATGGTCAGGTGCTTTTACTCCAATTGTTAGAGTTAAAAAATATGTAGAATAAGCTAAAAAATATTTACATGTAATGCAGAACTACATTGCACTTTTGTTTTCTTTCAGTACTATTTAAAACCATTCAGAATTTGTTCCCTTAAAATTTCTGCTTAATGATAAAAAAAATACATTTAACTTCTAGTTTTTAGAATAAAATAGAATTTATTTGATGCACATTTTTACACTGTCTACATTTTGTTTCAGGAACATGCATTTGAATCCAGTCAAAAATACAAGGAAGGAAAATACATCATTGAACTGGCGCACATGATCAAAGAAAATGGGTGGGACTGAGATTTGGTTTGACGCAGTGTGCCGACATTTTGGTGTGAAACTTGGCCTTTGGAGTGAGTTGGACTGGCCTTTACTTATGTCGGCACACTGCGCCATCAGAGTGTCTCTTGTTTCTTGACATATGAGGTGGCTTGTACAATCATCTCATTATATGACATGCATTCGTTTTGTAGCTGAACAATGATTTCATTGAGCTATCAGAATTACCACTGGCTAGAAGGAACTCTACAAGACATCAAGAATAGCTTCAATTCAGTGTCGCATATACACACACATATATAAATATATTAGTGATCCATGACAGTGTATAAACTGGTATTGTACGTTGACAAGTGTTTGTGCTTCTATACAAAGACCTTTCTGCTGTGGACAAAGTGTTACACAAAGGAACAAACTTCAAAAATGTTACAGCAGTGAACGTTAGTTGATTTATTGTGCATGACTGTCCAGATAAACATTGCCGATGCGTGGTCTGTTGATGTAAATTTACTGGAAGTGTTAAAATGAATTGATTGGCACTATTGATTTTCTTAGGTGTTTTATAGAAATCACCTTTGCTGAATATTGCTGTAAGATTCAAGCTTCATTGCTGCTGGTTTTTTTAATGTATTTTGTGTATGTGGTGTATTCCTTGGTCCTATTGCTGAGTTATGTGGTGTTGTCTGATAGAGAAAAGACAATGAGGAATGATGCATCTATTGTACATTTGTAAAATTTTTTAAATGTGTACTTATTTTGTGCCAATTGACATTATCCCAAATTGTGACTGCAGTGAAAGAATCTTGGAGACCCTTTGTCATCAATATAGGTGTCTATTTAAAATGATCTTCAGCTCTTCATTCTGCTATTTAGATCATCTGGTAAGCTTATGCAGACATAGCAAGGTTTTCATCACTCTGTGTAAGTAAATGGGATATGGTCACCTTGGATATTCCTCTTTTCATCTCACTTGTCTGTAGAGGTCAAACCCTGCCAGACTTGTTGCTGCAAGCTTAGCTCGATGTGATAGATGATGGCAATTTTCACTTCTTCATTACAGCAGATATAGTAGTAAAATGTAAATGAAATGTCTCCTCCTTTTTTATTCAAATGGCTGCTAAGTACTTAATTTTTCGTACTTTATTTTAAAATTTCAAATATTTTATTTGCATGACTCCGTGTTGTTTATAATTCTGCTGTAGTGAAAGTAAAAAGCCATCACGAATCTTCGGTAATCCAATCTAGTCTTTCATTCTGTGCATTCATTGTTATTTCCCTATTCATAGATAGTATTTTATACAGGTCACCTTCATTTCTTATGACAACAGTTTTATTTTTTAAAAGTTGAAAATATTAATTTCACATGAAAAATAATAAAATGTTTTATAAAATTGTAGTTGGTAGATTTACACAGAATATGTTGAGTTTATGTGACATAAGAAAAACTTTCTTTTCATTTACTGTATCATAAAACAGATGTTTTGGAAGCAAACTTCAGTTCAGTATAATTTCATGTAAACATTTTTTATAAATTTGTAATAAGATGTAATAAATTAACCAGAAATTAGAATGACCTATATTATCCTTTTCATTTATCCTAAAACCCTGAATGAAAAACTCCAAATTAAAATTGAAGTTCTTCAGAGTTTTGATTTGCAAAGAGTTAAAGAATTGATAGGGTAGAAATGGAAATGCCTCAATTGATAAGTTATGGTCCATGACTACAAAATTAAGGAGTGGTTCACAGAAAAATGTGGTAAGATGGCTCAGTTGTCTCTGACAAACAAATTGGTCGAATGCAAAGCACTGCAAGTCTGTAAGCTGCACCTACTAAAAAAACATGATCACAGAGATCGTAAAATGTTCATTTTTCTAAAATTTGTTTAAAATAAACAATAGTTAACTATTGAAATTTATACATCGGCCAAAATTTCCCGACCATCTTCTGATTGGACTGAAACATTTTCACTTGCTTTAAAAAGACAAAACAACCGAAAATTGTCTTTACAGCATTAAATTTTTCTTTTATTAACTTCATTTTGAGAATTATGAAATTTCACGTTTTGCAAGAGTCTCAGAGGGTATTATTAAAAAAACTACTAAAACTTCTTCAAATTTGATTCTACTTTGAAACTTGCTTATATCTCTTATGTATACATCCCATTCTGGAGATTTAATACAATAAACAAGGCCATTAATCAGGCCATATTCAGAGCAATGTAAAAAATGACGTTTTTTATCAAAATTGATTTTCTCAAATACTCTAAATCAATCATGGTTTTCCTGCTGTCAAATTACAGCAGAGACAATGCAGTTTATAGTAGTGAATGAATCTTGATGGTAAATAGGAATTTGCTAAAGTTATTAGTAGTTAAAGTTACATTTTCATTTTTGCTTTTTAAGAACTTAGGAGAACGATACACAATATAGGTTTATCATTTGTAAATCTTGCTTCTTATTATTTACCGATTGATTCTCATACATTTTAAATCTTAAGCATATTTTCGAAAGCAGAAACTTCTATTTATACCAAGTGTCCCACCAAATGTGAGTCACTGTCATATCTTCTAAATGGTTCACGAATATCGATATGCAGTTTATACAGAACAATGCGGAATCGTGAGTCAAGTAATGTGCTGTAGAGATATTGTTTGTACAGCCCTACTAATATCTCTATAGTTTGTGTTGTTTTAGTAGTGGATTTATTGAAGTACTATACATTCACAATTCAAGAAAGTGTACAATGAATACACAGAAACAATGTTCAAAATACATCGATTTGCATGCTATTTTCTGCCAAGCTATTGTTCCAATCACACAATTTTAATCATAATAAGGCAGCTGTGTATTATTTCCAAATACAACTAAAATAATTCTTGAAAACTATAATTTCAAACATAAGAAATAGGAATAATCACATCAAAGAAATAGCAATAAGAAAAAGATGGAGCAGGAGCTCAACCTAAAAATAAGTATATTTTCAAGCTGTCTTAAATAAATATAATAATAAATTAAATTAAATATTTTCTATTACATGGGAACGAACATTTCTGGTTATCAGATTTTTGTCTATCGCGTTGCTATCATTTATTCTTAATTTAATTAATGTTGGTAAAGGAGTAAAGGTAAGTTTTCCGGGGCTCAAGAAAACGTGCGCGTACATGTCACTTTAGATAGGAAAGAAACGATTCGTTCATAGCATTCTATTGGACGTTTCATGGATGTTTTCTTCAATTAAAATAGAAATTTTAATTTCTATTTTAATTGAATCTATTCAATTAAATTAGAAATTTTAAGTTAGGAAATTCACTGGTTACGAATTAAGAAATCAAATTCAGATGATTGTGGATCACGCCAATTCTTCAAATATTGATTTTTACTTCACAATACCATAATTTTGCCACAAGAGGATGGCAACACTTAATGTGCACGTAAGTTTTCCTGTCCCTAAGGGACTTCGGGGAATTCCAGTTTTGTCTTTCTCTAACGAGATCGTGCGTCCGCGACTTTTTTATTAATTTACAAATTATTTAAGATTATCAAGTTCAGGGTGAACTTCATAATGAAGTTCATAGTGAACTTCTTTAAAACAATATGTTCCGGAGTTTGTTTATGTGATATTACTGCAATTGACAGAAAATAATTTTTTGAAGTGTGTATATTCCTTTGAGGTAAGTTGGCCTCCTTGTAAAGCATCCCTTTTTCTGTTGATTGTCTAACGCATTTGAATTGAATTTGTTGATACGTTAAGTGCTCATTGAATTGATCTGAATAGTCATTGTATCGTTATATAGGAGTGTGTGAAAATTTGAGCTAGAAAAAGTTTTTATGTATTAAGTTAATATTTAAGTGAATGCGTGTGATAAGTGATTAAGTCCATGAAGATTAGTTCAGTAAGTGTTATTTCATTGGTGTCATTGCAGCTACGGCATTCAAAAGAAATTCAACTGCTCGGGAATGCAAATATGAATATTACGTAGTCCAACAAAGTAAGAATCTCATCCAACCATTGAATCCTCATCCACATGGGTGCATGATATATTTAAGGTGTAACACTGCTGGAAGCTGGAATACTTTTTACAGTTAATTTTTACGAAGTTAGAAAAGTTGGTTGCATTTCATTATATTACAGTGTTTTGAAAGTAGACGCTCATTTTTTTGGGCACCAGCCGCCATTACTCTTAATATTCTGAAGAAGAATGGAAATGGTGATAAACGGGATCTTTGGAAAAAGAGGTGGAGAAAGTCTGTAATGACAATTGAGAAAATGTTAAAAGGTTTAAGAACAAAATGAACCAGGTAGTAGAGAAAGTTTATAAATTCATAACAGATAGTAAAAACGGAAGTCATATGTCCTGATGCCATTACTGATGAAATTTCTTCTAAACAAACAAACAAACAAAAATCTAAAAGTTGTAACTTGCATAATGGTTTCAAACATTCTCATTTCTATTTTACTCATAATTCAACTTAATTTAATTTAAAAGTCAGTGATAAGGATTCCAGAACCTAAGAAAATGAGCTTTGATTGTAGCTCTCCATTCTTCATTTTCTTAATTGGTTATATGGTCGTTATGCTTACATAAACACTTATTTAAATAAACCATGCAAACAATGAATTAAGTCTAGGGATGTAAAGAAGCAGTCATTATAAATGGTAGTGAACTTTAAGGATTTAGCATATAGAATTTCTGTCAAGGATAGTATTAAACAGCATCCTCTAGAATAATTCATTCAAATCTTGGTATGGTTCACAAATATTAGAATCACAGTTTACAGAACAAAATGCTACGATTTATTTACAATGAAAAGTAAATGTGAAACTTACATAGACATGTCAATATTCTTATATTTTTAGGTATTTTTAACATAGTAAACAGGATCACAAACTTGGACATTTTCACTGTCATTGATCATTCATGGAAATTTCTCATTAATAATATCAGATTAGAGAGGCATCACAGTAGAGCATGTAGCTTCTCTTTCTGTTAATATGTCCAACACAAAAAAATATAATTTTCTAGCACACTTACTGACATTTCCATAAATAATAAATGATCAATGCATTCTGTTTGACCACTCAAAGTCACCCAGAGAGAAAACTTTGCCACGAAACATCAAGGGCAACTTCTTAAAAGAAATAATTAGTACAAAATGTTAGTTTAAAATGAAATTTTTAAATAACAAATTTTTGATCTCACATACGAGAATCTTCATGGCAAAATGTTTTACAATATACATCCTGTTAAAAGATATGACATTAATTCTGAAAAAATCAACCATTCACTGGCACTGAAATGTGGAAGATTACCCAAATATTTCAGAAGTCCTGGAGAAGCAAAAATATTTAATTGATTAAGTAGTGAAAAAGTAATTAACGGACAAATTAAGTACTGAAAAACAATAGTGCATCTTACATACACTTTCAGTTTAATGGTGGGGAAAGTTCGTGATAGACATTGAGTTGGAAGAGAGGAATGTTGTTGTTAGTTAACATCTGCAAGAGGGCTTATCATGAATGTATCAAAGCAATGAGAGTATTGTAAATGCTTCCAAGACAAGATCATAAAAAGTTTTAAGGGGGTTATGAACATTCAAAAATGCAAACTGCACTTTAAGAATTACATTTAAAACTTAAGTTTATTATTAACTAGCTTATAAAATGGAACGTTACTATTGCATAGGTGCAGGTGCCTCTTTGTACTACAATTACTGGGTATCAGATTATGTACAGAAGCACATATGAATTTTGTAGAAGGTTCCACTTGATAAGCATGATATTCTTCATAGAAATCGAGAATTTGGAGAACATTGCATATAAAGCAAATATTCCCTTAATTTCTTAGAATATGTTGAATAGTTCCAAATACTTGCGGAAAGTCTTCATCAAATTCTAAGTCAACAACAACTACTGTATTGTAGGCATAGGTATGACCATTTACTTCAATCATTTTGTACAATTTCCAAGGGTGAGAAAATGTACTAGGTATTAATGAAAGGAACTTAGCAAATCTACTAGAGTTACTAAAGAGGGGTACTTCTGGACCATATTCTGTGGAGGGGGCAAGGCCTTTATTAGCCATGAATCTGAAACAGAGAGACAACTTTTCCTAAGTAGAAAGAGTTTTCAGTATATTTTTTCTAGATGTAGTAGCTCCAGCTTCATTCTTTTTAATTCTGTGATTTATATATTTTTAATAGATGACATATTGATAATAGGAACACAATTTTAAAAAATTCTTGCATAAAGCAGAAAATTATGGCCCTTAGGTTTTATACGTTCATGCCGGAAGAGTTTCATAAAGAGAACAAGATGCTCAGAAACAAGTGACTGAAGAATAGATGCTTTTTGCAAAGTCCTGGAATTTACAATGTTCATTATTTTCCTCATCATTAAATTAAATTTCCAAAAATCATTGTCTTTGGGCACAAGATCACCAGCAAACATTGCAAAAAGCAGAATAAAATTTTGCATTTCACTCCCTGAGTGAAATTTTAATTCCTTTTTGGCAATTTCTCCAGATGTAATGTTCGGGAGTTTATTTGACAAGCCCTTCTTTCGATAAGGAAAAAGAGTTAATTCGAGAATTCAAGATAATCGGTTAAAGAGATAATTAAAAAGTTAAATTAAAGATAATCGGTTATGAGCGGGAGAAAATTTCAAAGACAAAATGATGCATTATCAATGCCATCAAGTGCTTAAACCAACCTTCTGGGCCATCGTGTAACCAATCAACAGCAAAATTTGACTCCACATGAAAATAATTAACAGAATGCCACACATATTCCTCTTTAACACCCAAATTATTTCTATTTCCATTAGTACTATCATACTGTTCACTTCGGAGTCTTTTCTCTGTGCATTCATATTGAACTACATCTTTATGTGTTGCAGTAGTAATTGGAATTGAAACTTTCAACAAAATTAAGGATGCTATTCAATCCAAGGTTATCACCTAAAATTAAACCTAATGCAAAGTAAAATTTTTCCTGCCTATGTGGTGATGAGGATTCTTTGACTCTTTGCAGGTAATTTAGTTCATCAATGAACTTGTCAGCAAGACAACAATCCAAAATTTTAAGAAGCCACTTAATTTTGTGTTGGACACCCCCAAAACACTTATTGTAATGAGATCAAGAAAAAATTTTCTATAGAACTTCTCATACAAATAAAATATAATTATTGTGCTTACTTTATTACCTGTATGAGATATTTAACTTTAGAGGAATCATCCACATTTCTATGCCACGTTTCTTGTATACCCATTAAAGCTTGGGCAATAACAACCTATAGGCGACTGCTCTGTACTGGATAATTACAAAAAAGAGCATGATATGCTTTCAGTGTCACCTCTACTGCTCGAAGAGGTGACTCAACTAAAATGGGCCATTGGCCTTGGCCTTGGCCTAAAATGGGCCTTGAATTATAACTATATTACAATATACTGGATGTTATTTGCGACAATGTTTTACCAACAATGATAGGCAATGGTTGTCCCTGAGTTCCCTTCTGTAGTGCCTTGGCTCTGATGTCATTCAGCCGCTTTTCAAAGTCCTCAATATCCTGTGAATCATCTTTTGTTACTTTTTGAACAATCTCTAAATTTTTGTTTTAAAAAGTTTATCCTTTTTGTTAACAATTAAAAAAAAATTATTTGTAATTTAAGATGATTCATTGTATATGAATATTTCATAACTTATAAAATTATTGCCAATATATTCTCAATAAAAATTGTTAAATGAACTTCTGATTACCAAAGAATTTTAGAAACTTACATTACCAAGGGCCTGATATCACACCCCAATAAAAAAATCAAAATAATGAGCAAAGCTACATGTTTCTATTATTAACTTTTAGAGATAAAGAATAAAATACTTAAAGAATTAAATATTAATCATTAGGGACAGCAGAGTATCTCTAACTTGACACTATTGAAAAAGATGTTATAAATCAGTAGGAATCAAACAATAATTTTAAATTTTTTTTAAGATTGAGAAGTTCGTACATACACTTCACCTGCATAGTAGAATAATGAAATAACAATTAAAGAAATGTGGGTCATTTTCTCACTAATTTAAAAAAGGAATCTTCAGTCCCTGTATTTGCACCCTCCCTTGAATATCAGAAGATTAATATTACTTTAATTCATATTACCTGGACATGGACCAAGAAGCCATTTTGAATGTCGCCCATAGAGGCATGCCAAGGCTTATTATTTGCGATCTTCACTGGAAACACATCTTTAGAAATAGATGTGGGAAATAAAAAGAGTAAAGCTGCATCGCAATCTGATAAAAATCAAAGAGTATGATAATTACAATTTAAATAAACTTTGCAATTCATGTGTATGAAGAAGGTAATTCAAATAATTGCAGACCTAAAATATGTTCAGGTGTGCAAATTCTGAGCAGCTCATTCTTGAGTTTTTCCGAAAAAGTTCCCCACTTTTCCACAAATCTGTTTCCACATGAGGGAAACAGAAGCTGGAAATCATACTCTAGGAGCAAGTGCAGCAAAGCAGGATATTTGCTAATATAATCTGCAACTCTAGTCTCTTCATTAGCAGGATCTCGAAGCCTGCTTTGCCACAGATTAGACGTTTCCTCCCAGAGCTTTTTGATTTTGTCCCAAGGCTGGATGTCGGTTTTCAAGAAATCAAGCTTTCGTTCCAACAGAGCATCTGTGGCTGGGAAAGGCATTATATTATCTTAGTGTAAATAAAAGACATAAAGAAAAATATGCGTAAAGATGCCATGTTCCTGATTCTTCCACTTCCTTGCATGCAATTTATAGTGCTTTTATAATGTGCAGAATTTCCACATTGTATCTGTCGCCTTCCTGCCATACGAAGTTTCCGATTAATGGTAGTGTACGCATCATAGAGTTTGCCTGCAGCGTTATGCTTTGTAATGCGGTTGCAAGGTGGAATGTAGTAATCAGTCTGAAAATAAGTAGTTTAATTAATTTTGCTAGCAATAGAGATGTTTATGGGCAAAAGCATGTGAATTGAGCAAGTTGACACTTACAATAACTTCACCTGGGAAGGTCTCCACAATGGCTCTGCCCAATTCCAAGAATCGTGAACTAGGGATTCTACATAAAAAGATCCAATAATGATTTTAAGTAAGTTCAACGATCAGTGCATTATCACAAGGCTTGTAATCAATATTAACAATCTTACATGGTATTTGGATTTCCTCCAAACTCTTTCGATACAGTATCACCAAATGTGAAAGGGTGCAACGAGCAGAGGTATCAAGATTCCCCAATGCATGAAGGCCAACAATCCACTGGCCAAGAATGCTTTCCTCCAGATAATTTAACAATGGCTAAAAATTAAATAAGATTTTAGGGAAGTAATAAAAATATAAACTATATGAAATAAACAAAAATGTAAGTAAAAAAATACATACACGAGTTGCTTCAATGTCTTCCTGTTGTACATCAAGATTTACATGCTCATCGTGAGCATCAGAATTTTGCAGGATTAATTCTTGCAGAACTTCCACTCCTTCTCCAATGTCTTCTTCATGCAGGTCTCCCTGCGAAGAGTTACTGATATTAATGAGAGGAATACCATCCACCCTCAATTTTTTCCCATTCTTTTGGACTGCAAATACCAAAGGCTCTTCATACGAAGATTCAGTTGCAGAAGATGACACAGAGGAAAGTCTTGTGGATTGATTTTCAGCAGCCTTAATGAAATGTAATGATAATGAAACCCTTACACAATAAGTAATTGATTCCTTACAATGCATACTTCATGCATAAAATTTTAATATCTATTTACCTTGCATAATTTACGCAAACCATTTTGTAAAAGTAATTTATCAACAATGGTCAAACCCAGGTCTCCTATCATGGCTTGGTATGTATTCAATAATAGCAATGTGGGGGACGTTAAGTTATTTTCTGGAAAGTATTTTGGGTGAACACAAAATAAATAAGTGGAAACAACTATAGTACAAATTAGAAATTTGAAAATGGGAAAAAAAGGCTGGCTTGAAATAAACCATTCATAATGTTAAGGTTTCACTAAAACCAAACTCACTAAAATGGTTAATATTTATACAAATATTTTAATTTTATTTGAAAGTAATTGTTGGTTAATGACTAAAAAGATTAAAAACTGCTTTCAAAACAATCTCTGGGAGTAAAGATTTAAATAACTTTTCAAAATAATTCATGCAGTATATGAAAAGTAGTTTGTTTTAAAAAAAATGTAAGACTTAATTTCTTTAATCAAACACTTATAAACATTTTTGGATATCATGTCCCCTTAAAAATAAAAAAAGGAAAAATATTCTTTTAGTAAACAAGCATTTAAAAAATTGAAATACTTCTTAGTGTATTACCGTTCTATGTCACAGGGATTTGTTTTTACATATGACATGGGGCTCAACCATAATCATTTGTTCTTAAATTTTATTGAGTACTTCAACAATTTTTACGACATTGACACAATGTAGATGCAAGAAGACCTACTGGGGTAACCACGAGAATTATTGCGCTTATAAGAATTACTGCAGTGCAACCAGGTCTTTTCAGCGGAAGGGGAGAGGGGCTATGGCTGTAGTACCCAGTTGGCTTGATGTATTCTTAGATAATGTTTCATACTGATAATGTATACATCAAATTTCAAATTTTCTTTCGATTTGATTTATAGTCAATAATTAATTCAGTTGAGATATTACTGAGAGGTTAATTTAGTTGCAATAGAAAATTAAAAACTATATTTGCTAGTAGATGTCTGTCTACAGCTGCTTGAGGAGGGTGGAGCGCATGAACCATGAACATCCGGGGTGCTGCAGCCCCATGAATTCGCCTCATACATAACACATTACCATCAATGTATTATAAGAGAATGTTTTCGTTATCTCCGGAATCCCTCCCTCTTTGGCCATACAACACAGTTATTTTATAAATAAATGATTGTGAGCATAATTGGCAATTTTTTGTTCACATATAATGGAAAGTGTAGTAATAACACTTTCCGGAGACCGGAAAAATATGTAGTATGAAACGTCAAAATAAGTACATAAATATGTAATGAAAACAGTGAGAATATGTAATGAATAAGTAAAATCAGATATAATATGTAATATTAAAATTCACAAACATTAACTGAATTCAAAATTACATTTATCAAAAATTTCCAAAACAAATTTTAAAAGTAATTCAAATGTTTTAAAATCATTTGGAGAGCACAAGTTGATGCACGTATTGAACTTTACAACATTCTCGCCAACGAAATAACGAACACCCCACGACTCTCCCATCTAGCAAATTAAAACCTCCAGAAAAGTACGTGAAAATATAATGCATTTATTGCATTACATTGAAATAATACCAGCCCCTGGTCGATAGGGATAAAAGGCAATGACAAAGACTACATTGAAGGAGAATTTCTGTGTTTAATGGTGATGCTTGGAATATTATGAGAGAAAAATAATTTAAAGACAATTTTTTTTTAAATACTGGCGAAGTTTCATGTTAATTTATTACCCCTTAAAGCGTTTTCAGTGCTACAATCAAATAAAGACTTCCTAAATTACCAGTACTTCGGAGAGAAGAACATAATGAGTGAAGTAACTGGATTTGGAATATGAAGCGTAAATAACATTACGCACAAATTCGATAAGTTTAACAAATAATATTGAAAAATTTACATAAAATAGGCATATTTAAATGTGATGAAACAATTAACTAAAATAAGAAATTTATCGATTCTGTGCTTAATATCGCAATTCACTCTTCATATTCCAAATGAAGTTGTTTCACTTTTATTTCTTTTTCTCTTTGTAGAATTGGTATATTATAATGCAACATTGAAGATATCAATGTGCCCGAGAAAGCTTAATATTGTAATAAATTGTGATCAAACTATGCCAGATATTTCTCATGCTGATAAACGAGAATATCAATAACACCATACACTTCTTACTTAAATATGTACCTTTAAATATGAGAACTGCTTTTTCTGATAAACCCATTTTTACCAGTGCATCTGAGCGTTCTTGATCCATTTCAAAAATGATTATTGTAATTTAAAAATAAAATAAAATAAATTTTAAAAAAATTAAAAAAAAGATGACAACACCGGGCGGCACAAAACAAAAAGATACTGGACACCAACGGAACAAGACATTCCAAGACCTGAACAAAAACATTTAACCATGAGCTCTAATCACTATAATACCATTTCATTACCAAACTTCACTTCTCTTGCTGAAAATCTCGTAGTTTGGTAGATATCGGAGACATCAGACAATAAGAAATGCGAGAAACCTTTTGAATTGGAAGAAAATGCAACTAGAGTTCATCAACCTACACGATGCACACAGAGTGAGCGTCAAAGTGGACGAACCAAAGTGGCCAATCGCTCGATCGAACATGTTCATTTCATATCGGTCCATCCGATTGAGGCGCATTGCATGGAGGAGGGGAAGGGGAGCAATGGTACTAAAAACCAAACACGATTATAAGTAACTTAGAAAATAGGAAAAACTGGGCCATTATTTCATGTGAAGTCAACATATTTTAGCTTAAATAAAATAACTAAAATCATCACATCACATTTACATGCGCATTCGTCCATGTGTATATAAATATCTTTTTAAAAAGATTAAATAAGTCACATTTTCTTTTTATGTCAAGTTAATATTATGTTGTAGCTAGTATACAAAAATAACAAATTCTATATCATTTCATAAAAATATTCCATTCACATGGGGAAAGATCACGCGCAAGTGAGTCTCTTCAGGATGTTTATTACTTTATTTTGAAACTGTGAAGATGTGGCACCTTTTATTTTATGTCCATTTAATATTTTATTATTGCTAGTAAACTAACCTAACGAATCCCATCGTCATGTAATACAAATATTTAATTCGCGCGCAGGCGTGGGTCTTGTGGCGCAGGCGAGCGTCTTCATTTTAAAACTTTTTAAGATGTGGCACCATTCATTTTATGACCATTTAATATGTTATTATTACTAGTAAACTAACGTAACATATCCCATCATCATGTAATAAAAATATTTTTTGTATACCATCATTATAAACGACCAAAGGGTCGTGTTACAATACCCCGAATCGTGCATAATCCAGTATTTTATCGCACGCTACATGACATCATCGCCATTATTAAACGCGACATGACGTCATCACACATTCAGCCAGTAGTAGCGAGAGAATCGTGGGGAGGTAGAAGAAGACGGAACAGCCGACCACCGTTTTCTCGCACGGATGTCAACAATGCCATCTTGAATTTGATTTCCAGAGGGCGTTGGATGTCAAGCACCCGAGACGTCAGAAGAAAGTTGTTTCGCGAAATTAAGTTTGATTCTTTTGTAAATTTATAATGCTGTTATACAAAAAAATAGCGTATGCAACTCGTTTATAATGTTGCATTCGTACAAATTTGAAAACTCGCTCCCAACGTCGTTCGTTTTCAAAACATGTACTCATGCAAAAAAGCTTAACATTATAAACTAATTGCATAAACTACTATTCATTCACGCGGGCAAAGATCGCGCGCAAATGAATGCTGTGTGGTATGTTTATTTAATTGTTTTAAAATATAAAAGATGTGGTACTATTTATTTTGTCTTTAATATTTTATAATTGCTAGTATTCAAACGTTACGAATTCCACCGCCATGTAATACAAATATTTCATTCACGCGCGCAAAGTTCGCGCGTATGCGAGTATCTTGTGGGATTTTATTAATTTATTTTAAAACTGTAAACAGATAGCAACTTTTATTGTATGTCTATTTTAGTAATTAACGAAACGGGAGGGGTGAAATTTTCATGAGTGGCATGTTCAAGAAATAAAGCGACGATAATTATGTGTTCTCTTATATACGAGTGCATTATGCCCCTTAATACACATGTTACGTTCAATATTTTTCCCTTTCCATTTAAGAATAACTTAAATTTTGAGAAGTTCAAACACATAATTACCATCCGAGGCATACATTTCATGACGTGGTACTCCTTCCGAAAAAGCTATTTTAGTGAGCCTTGCATTGTTTTCGTTTCCACGAAATGTTTGCAAATGGAAGGAACTGACCATATGGTCATGATGCGGATAAACTATTAGAAGCCGACAAAAGTAACGAAAACATTACTTCTCACGAAAAGTAAAGATAGGTATGAGAAAGAAAACAAAAGGTATAAATATTGAGAAAATCAAACTAGTCACGTCAGACACAGTTTAATATATTGTAATGATCGTTTCGAGACAAAACCCCAGTTTTTTTTATTGCGGCATTCATTTTGTCCGAAATCGTAGCAACAGTTTCATCTGTTGCATGGGTGCAATTACCATATCGTTACTGCCGCAAGCCCTTAATTACTGCCGCACATGTATGTACAAATACTACAGTATCAGTAGGTCAAATAGGTTTTATGGAAATTTCGTACCTCAAGTTCGAATTGTGTTGCTTTAGTATGTCCATAAAGCTGGCAGACACACTATAGCAGAACACAAAAAAAATTACATAATTTTAGGCTAATTATAGGCTAATTAAATGCTATATTCCCAAATTTTACCTCTTGTAGTTTTCTCGAAACTTAATGTTCTGCCAGCTTTAGAATAAAGCCAGCAGACACAAAATCAAATATTAAAGTTAGAACAAACTTACTTATACACAAATTATAGGCTAATTTTAGGCTCACCAAAAATATTAATATTATTAATAAATATTAATTTGCAATATGCAATAATATGGTAATGCAAAATAATAATTTGCAATACCATTCAATCGACGAAAGACCATTCAACTGCTAAACTTTTTTACATAGAAACAACATTACAATTACAGTTAGATCAAAACTACATATACCCAAATTATAGGCTCACCGATATTAATAATATTATTAATTATTAGTATATATTATAGTAATTTAATAAACCAAATTGCAACACCATTCAACTCGAGAAAGACCATTCAAACGAACGAACGAACAGAATATACAGAACATTACTTTCAACGTACTATTCATACCATAACGTACTATTTGTCGATATACGGATCGTTGAAGTAAGTGCTCGTGAACTTTAGCGTAAAATGTTGCTACAATACCACAAAACCTCTCAAGTACGTACATCTTCACGGCATTCAGAGCTTCATAATTTTTAAACTAGTCAACAGAACACAGCAGTATTTTCACATATTACGCGTATTGTTATGTAGTATTTGTTAATATAACCCTTGAATTAAGTGCTCGTCAGTTTTAGCTAGAAATGTTCCTACAATACAACAAAAGCACTCAAGTACGGACATCTTCACGGCATTCAGAGCTTCATAATTTTTAAATTAGACGGCAGAACACAGCTGTCTTTTAACATATTATACGTATCGTTATGTAGGATTTGTTGATATAGTCCTTGAATTAAGTGCTCGTCAACTTAAGCGAAAAATGTTGTTATAACACAACGAAACCGGTCAAGTACGGACATCTCACGGCATTCAGAGCTTCATAATTTTTAAACTCGATAGCAGAACACAGCTGTTTTTTAACATATACGTATTGTTATGTAATTTTTAATAATATAGCCCTTGATTTAAGTGCTCGTGAACTTTAGCGTAAAATGTTGCTACAATGCAACAAAACCGCTCAAGTACGGATATCCACAAAGCATTCAGAGCTTCATAATTTTTAAACTAGACCGCAGAACACAGCTGTCTTTTAACATATTATACGTATATTTATGTAGTATTGAATAATATAACCCTTGAATTAAGTGCTCATGAACTTTAGCGAGAAATGATGCTACAATACAACAAAACCGCTCACGTACGGACATCTTCACGGCATTCAGAGCTCCATAATTTTTAAACTAGACGGCAGAACACAGGTGTCATTTAAAGTATTACACTAATTGTTATGTGGTATATGTTAAGTACGGAATTAAGTGCTCGTCAACCTTAGCGAGAAATGTTGCTATAACACAACAAAACCGATCAAGTACGGACATCCACAAAGCATTCAGAGCTTCATAATTTTTAAACTAGACCGCAGAACACAGCTGTCCTTTAACATATATGTAACGTAACGTATATTTATGTAGTATTTAATAACGTAATTTAACGTATATTTATGTAGTATTTAATAATATAGCTCTTGAATTAAGTATTTGTCAACTTTACCGAGAAATGATGCTACAAGACAAAAAAACCTCTCAGGTACGGACATCCTCAAGGCATTCAGGCTTCATAATTTTTAAACTAGACGGCAGAACACAGCTCTCTTTCAACATATTACACGAATTGTTACGTAGTATTTGTTAATATAACCCTTGAATTAAGTGCTTGTCAACTTTAGCTAGTAGTGTTGCTACAATACAACAAAACCGCTCACGTACGGACATCACGGCATTCAGAGATTCATAATTTTTAAACTAGACGGCAGAACACAGCTATCTTTTAACATATTATACGTATCGTTATGTAGTATTTGTTGATATAGCTCTTGAATTAAGTGCTCGTCAACTTTAGCTAGAAATGTTGCTCAACACAACAAAATCAATCAATTACGGACATCTTACGGCATACAGAGCTTCTTAATTTTTAATCTCGACGGAAGAACACAGTTGTCTTTTAACATATATGTATTTTTATGTACTGTGTGTTGATATTGCCCTTGAATTAAGTGGTCGTGGGCTTGAGCAATTACTCAACCTAATCACTCAAGTATACACATATTCACGGCATTCAGCGCCTAATAATTTTTTATAACACCTAAATCCGAAATATACACAAATTTATTATAAAAAGATAGGATATTTTTCAATTATGAACCTTTTCAAAACAATACACAGGTTTGGTATTTTTTAGAACCAGATTTTTTCAAATGAAGTTTTCGTAGCTTTAAATTCTTGATAAAATACATTAGCTTTTTACCTTTCGCATTACATCGCTATCGTTGTACGTTATGTTATCATTTAATTATGTTATCATTATCATTTTACATTATTGTCGTTATTATAATACAATTGTCATACATTATCGTTTAACCCTTCTTTGATCGCGTCACGGAGGTTTCCTCCGGGTCTCTTTTTCTTTGCTTGCCATTTTGTTGTGAAACTGAGAATGGTCGCACTGCTCTCAGTACCTTTCAGGGAATCGATTGGGAGATGCGCAGCACTGTAAGTAATATCCTCGTCCGGTGACAAAGTATTTCTTAACCCCGTGCGCTGACCCGTAGGTTATCTCCGTGACGCGACCGTTCTCGAGTATTCGATTTCTTGTTCGAATGCATTGTGCTGCTTGAAACATTTATTGTTTCTTCTGGTATTTTTATCATTCAATTTGATAAAGGAAAACAATTTAGAAAAATGGTTTTGGATGTGCTAGATGAAGCTACTGATTTTGAAATTGAAAATGAATCCGACAGAGAGGAAGAAAATTATCTGCTAGACAATGATCGTAATTCGTCTGTAGAAGAATCAGGATGTCGAAGCGTCATCTGCAACTAATTCCTGCGTTCAGAAAGTAAGGAAATGAAAATTGAATGAAAATTGTAATGTAGTGAAATATGTGCAAGGTGAGGTAGACAGTAAAAACAACGTATTTCAATCGAACTTCCAGATGAAATTGCAAATTGTGATATTGTTGACGCTGCAACGTATTTCGACAGTTCTTTTCTTGGTTGCCCTTCATTTACGATAAAAGAATTCTTTGTGGCATTTGTGTAAACCGCCTGAAAAATTGCGTACGCCTCACCATAATACGAGTATTTCCTTATATTTACCAGGGGTGAAAGGTCAAGCAAAAAATATGAAATCCGTAGCCGGTGCATGGAATATCTTCTTTCCTGGTTCAACTCTAGAAAAAGTAGTAACATACACAAATCAGAGGATAACCCAAGACAGATAAAACAACTTGTGAAAGGGCAATTCTACTTATAGGGTTGAAATAAAAGCACTTCTTGTTATTGCATCCAACTCTTATGAATTACGTTAAAAAATGTATCAAGTGACATGTCCCAAAATCGCATCGCATGTCCCAAAATCACAAACTGCGAGTAATCTTCAAAAGCTCTAAGACGATCTTTCCGTGATTGAGAAAAAAATCGTCAAACCTCAATCAGATATTACATGTGCATGCGTTTCATTACGTTCAATTTTTAAAAAATCCCTCATTTAAGAAAAATATTATGTTTGAAATTTATATTTATGTAAAACTGAACGATAGATGAGCATTAAAAACTGTATCAATTAAAACATTTTTGACTGACTAAATGTTTTGGTTTCATGCTATTTCTGAACACGGAGAGCTCCTCCGTGACGAGACTATGTAAGGTAAATCGATTCACCCGACTAAAGAAGGGCACTTAATGTGTAAATGTGTAATGTGCACTTAATGTGTAAATGTGTAATGTGCACTTAATGTTATATTTTACATATTCTTTCGCAAGTTTGGATAGATTAAACGTCGCACGGTGGTCTGAACGGGGAATTTATCCCAAGACGCAAGGGGAAATGACGTAAAAACTAGGCCGAGATAGTGTTTATAAAGTTTTTAAATGTAGAAAAACAGTAAAACTCTTCTTTAAGTAGTAAAAGGAATAAATAGTTTATAATAGTAATGAATTACACTGTTACTAATGTACTACTCTTTTGCCATTTTCGTTGCCAAATAATAATTAATCATTTTATATTATTTCACTATTATGTTACTTAACCTGTCAAAGATGGCGCATGTCAAAGTGGGCCAATGCGCCGCCCACAAAGTGATAACTGTGGATTTAGTAAGATACTTTGTATCATGGTGGAAATAACAAGGTGTAGCGGTAGGTATTTCCACCATGCTTTGTATTGTGTGATAGTAATTTTAGAGAAGGATAGGATACTGGATAAGCGACTTTCAATAAAAGGAATTGTGTATTTGTATACTCTTATTTTAAGACAACAGATATGTTTATCACTGCTTATATGATAAGATTGTTAAAAAATAGGAAAATAATCTGTGATGAGAGTAGCCACATACACCAGGTAGTGTTAAGGTAAAATCAATGGCACTGAACTTGTAATTGAAGCTGGTGTTGAGTGGACACAAAAGGTATAAATATCAGTTTACTGTCATCTACATTAATTGTGCTCATAAATCAGTTTAATCCTCATAAGGAATGATTTTTGTAATGCAACATTTTTTGGGATTACTGCTGATTTATTTCAGTTTCAGAATATTCCGTCAGGTAATGATTGACGTTGTGAGGACGATCCAAATGGAAAATGTCTTTTTATGTACGTTTGTAATATTTTTTCAATAAATGGAGTTATATTGTGTTATTAAATACTTGTTGAAAATATATTGCATTATTTTGTTACATTACCCCTTCATTTCTCCTAGATCTGTGCAATTTTTGGGTCACAGAAATTCAAACGAAAACTTAAAGATGAAATATTTAAACTTTGATTCTTTAATACAAAATTACAAATTATTATCAAACTTTTATGTTAAAAAATGTTGATGGCCAATGATTTTCCGTTAGGCTTTTTTTTTTTGCTGGTGATTTAAAATTGTACACTATCAATACAGTATTCCTAGTCTAAATCCGAAGTTGTCCATCATTTAATATCAAACGGATATCAAACAAAAATACAATAACATGCATAGTATATTATAAACATTCTTCTGAGTACTACTTGGTGCTGTTCATAAATTTAAAACGAGATGTGCTACGGAATGGCACAGACTATCTCGTAGTAAAGTTTTATAATTTCTTTGATGTCGACGGGTACTGTAGTTTTGCTCTTCCTTCTTGAGTGATACAATCTATCTCCGCCCAAAATATCTTCTTCTTTTTTTTTTTAATCTGTCGGGTCCTTGAGCGGTTGGGTTGTAATGTAGCAACATTTTTCGCTAACTTCACGAGCACTAAATTTAAGAGCTATATAAACAAATAGTACATAATACTACGTAAATTATGTTAAAAGACAACTGTGCTCTGCCGTCTGGGGTCATAATTGATAGGCTCTCAAGGCCGTGGTAATGTGCATCCATGAGTGGTTGGGTTGTATAGTAGCAACATTTTTCGCTAAATTAACGAGTACTTATTTCAAGAGTCATATCAACAATTACAATATAATAATACACATACTATGTTAATTGACAAATGTGTTCTGCCGTCTAGTTTAAAAATTATTAGGATCTGAATGCCGTGAAGATGTCCGTACTTGAGTGCTTTTCTTGTATTGTAGCAACATTTCTAGCTAAAATTGACGAGCACTTAATTCAAGGGTTATATTAACAAATACTACATAACAATACGTGTAATATGTGAAAATACTGCTGTGTTCTGTTGACTAGTTTAAAAATTATGAAGCTCTGAATGCCGTGAAGATGTACGTACTTGAGAGGTTTTGTTGTATTGTAGCAACATTTTACGCTAAAGTTCACGAGCACTTACTTCAACGATCCGTATATCGACAAATAGTACGTTATGGTATGAATAGTACGTTGAAAGTAATGTTCTGTATATTGTTCGTTCGTTTAAAAGTACGAGTTGAATGGTCTTTCTCGAGTTGGTGTTGCAATTTGGTTTATTTAATTACTATAATATATACTAATATTTAATAATATTATTAATATCGGTGAGCCTATAATTTGGGTATATGTAGTTTTGTTCTAACTGTAATTGTAATGTTTCTATGTAAAAAAGTTTAGCAGTTGGTCTTTCGCCGATTGAATGGTATTGCAAATTATTATTATTTTGCATTAGTACATATTAATATTTATTAATAATATTAATATTTTTGGGGAGCCTAAAATTAGCCTATAATTTGTGTTTAAGTAAGTTTGTTCTAACTTTAATATTTGATTTTGTGTCTGCTGGCTTTATTCTAAAGCTGGCAGAACATTAAGTTTCGAGAAAACTACAAGAGGTAAAATTTGGGAATATAGCATTTAATTAGCCTATAATTATGTAATTTTTTTGTGTTCTGCTATAGTGTATCTGCCAGCTTTATGGACATTGCTTTAGTTGCTGATTGGACTTGTCATGCTTGGAGAG
This sequence comes from Teleogryllus occipitalis, assembly GCA_011170035.1. Classification (NCBI taxonomy): domain Eukaryota; kingdom Metazoa; phylum Arthropoda; class Insecta; order Orthoptera; family Gryllidae; genus Teleogryllus; species Teleogryllus occipitalis. The sequence goes on along the minus strand of BLKR01002126.1, from coordinate 101,198 downwards.
CTCACAGCTGAAGAGACACACATTAGAGACCGCGAGAAAGAGAAAGCTAGAAATGCTGTTATGGCTTCAGAGCAATCATAATTTTAAAAAACAGTACATCTAAGTTATCGAACGTATTTTTATTGAAAAAGCAGCTTAATTCAAGAAGGGAATTTTTCTTGAACTAGTAGGCCGAAACTTACCATTGCTTTGGCCCAATGTATTGGCAAACAATCGTGGTTTTGTGGCATAAGTTGGATTGAGAATCATAGTGTTGTTCTGCAAGTCACAGACTATATTAGAAGCTATCGAGGTCCTCACTGATAGCTAGTGGAAGAATTAGGAATCACCTGGAATGGCATTAGTTAATGTTAGTATATTGTGCACCCGTGAATATTTCATCCGAATTTTCTGCCTAAAGGACATGCTATGATCGTTTCCACGTAGCAGTCTTATCAGAAAACTACTGGCCTGTCAAAAGCAACGAATATTGTGCTGCAATAATTAATTGGAATCGTAAACAGCCAAAAGAAAATGAGCACTATAAATATTTTAAAATATGAAGAAAGCATACTTTGGATATTAACGTGTTTTAACCCCAAACTGGTGACCGTGAAAAAAGGCAACATTGTGGAGTTGAAAACCAAGAATTACGCCTAACATAACTCTTTGCATATATTCCTCTGTACGATAATGAAGAGAATTCCAAATCGCCATTTTGTGTGCTGATGCTTTTGAGTTAATTTTGCTATTCTTGAGAAAGTCACTAGATTAAAATATTCCATTCCACAATTTTGTCTATCATCGCAACCGCAGTGCTCGTAACCATTATGTAGTTATATAATTGTGAATCAAACTGTGTTATGATTAATAAAATATCCAAGCAGACAAAAACAAGTTACGACCAAATTACACTTTGTGTGGTGCAAAGTGTGCTTTCCAAATTATTTTAAAAACTGTTTGTATTTTTTAAATTTTGTTTAGGATTTGTTTAGGATCGTAATTTCGTTATCATGTAAATGTGTTTTATAATTAGAGTATTTTAATATTACATCTCATTTTACAGATTTATTACTAATTCTTACTGTTTTCATTACATATCATGTACATATTTTGAAGTTTCATATTTCATATTTTTCCTGTCTCTACTTATAAACACGATACCTTCAGCTAATAAAACCCGTAATAGTAGTTTGTGCAATTAGTTTTGAATGTTAAGCTTTATTGCAAGAGTACGTTTTGAAAACGAGCGACGTTAAGAGTAAGTTTTCAAATTTGTACAAATGCAATAAAGCAACATTATAAACGAGCAGCATACGTCATTTTTTGAATATCAGCATTATGAATTTTTGAGAATGAAACCTGAATATTGTTGTGACTTTTTGTGACGTCTCGGGCATGACATTGTACGAAAAACGGTGGTTGGCTGTTCTATTTTCCGCTACCACTCCCACGATTCTCTCGTTTCGAATGGCTGAAAGTGTGGTGACGCAATCATTCGTGCCGTAAAATCTACCACGTCATCATTTGTGCCGCAAAAGGCTATTAAATGAACAATATCTTGCAACAGAGGTCGTTTATAATGCTGGTATACAAAAAATAATTTAATGTTAATTTTAGTGAATGCTCTGCACAAGCGTCTATTATTTATGTCACTGCCCATATTATTAATTGTAAGAATGTGCCGACCTGGATGGCCGAGGTGGCTAAGAGCGAGTACCGACTCAGCGCTTCGGTCCGAAGGGTCGCGGGTTTGAGTCCCGCCTTGGGCATGGCTGTTTGTCCCTTGACTTTGTGTGTGTGTTGTCGCAGAGGGCCTCGCGTTCTGCTGACCCCAGATCAGAGGAGCCCGCAAGAGTTTGTCTAGTGTATGGTCGAATATGCGTCCCTTCGGGGCGTAAAGGGCAACCGGCTGGATAAAAGCCATAGGAAAAGAAAGAATTTGTGCGTCCTGGTCACTGTACATTATTCGTTATTTCGGATCTAGTTGTTTTGTTGATTATAATTTGATCTAATGCTTTTTGGGATTAAAATGTATTCCGTGTAAAATATTCACTGTAATATCTAAATTTAAAGACCAAAGTAAATTAAGAAACTGCTCTTTTTCGTGGGATTCGGTCATAAAATACCTCCAATGGAGCGAGTTTTTCTTTCTTTCAAGAATTGTCTAAAAATGAAATAACCAAATAGTCACTTTGTAAGAGTTCTGTAGATGCGAAGATGATTTTGAGCGTAGACTGTGACTTCAGACGTACGACTGTGACTTCAAAATATTTTCCGACTGCATATAAATTGAATTCTGACAAGAAGAATAAACACCATTTCTTACGTAAATACGCTAACCTCCGTTAGCAGGGTTCTTATGAGACTCCCTCGCTCTACAACGTATTGTCCTGCCAGGGAGAAAAGAGAATTGAACCATGCGTGACCCAGTGCAACACATTGGAACGATTTTGAATATCTAAATTTATTAGAAATACATTCCGTAAATCCAAACTTTGCTTGTTGAGGGTGTTGACGTCAGCAGAGAGCGCGTCCTATGTTCTCGCTCGACAGGGATGCGAGACTCACTCACAACTAGGGAAGGGATTTACGTGTAATTACATGTTTTTACAAAAACTAGATATCTCCATTCAATAATATTTTTTTTGAGTTTGCAAGACATTCTAAATGAATTGGAACTATTTTTTTTTATTTTACATACTTATACCTACTACTACATATTTCGTTATATTTTAATATATTTATACGTCGAAACGGAACATTTCAGATGCGCGTTTGCTTTATATGTTACAGAATGATCTTCCTTAAAAATTATAAGTAATGCTGCTAGACTTCAATGACCACCATATCTTCGCCATAATTGTCACACACACACACACACACACACACACACACACACGCGCGCGCGCTTACTGCACACTCGGAGTCAAGAAATGCTGTGAACAAAAGTAATTTCAATCACGATTTTACTCATCTTTCAAACAGCATGTGCGCTACTCGATCGAAAAATAACAAATATTTTTTTACAGAAAATTGTCTTACGCGTTGTTCGGTGGTGGTGGTGGTGGTGTGTGTGTGTGTGTGTGGGGGGGGGGAACCACCATCCGCGCCATCCATCACTGGTTCAAAACACTACTATTCACTGGAACAATGGCTTCTCGTAAACATTGTAATATATACTATGAACGTATTTTGTATTTCGAATAAAAATCGTATGATTAGTGAAATCTAGTGTAGAATTCCTTCTGTAGAGGTAGAATCAGTTACTCCGAATGCTTGTGAAGAACTGATAGGCGACGTTCTAAGCTCGGAAAATGCTTGTAGAGAACAATTAAAACAAAATAATGTATTTTTATTTTACATATTTCCTATTTTCTTACATATTTTGGAAAAAATAAGTACATATGTATGAGCATATCTTGCATTTTTATTACAATAAATTCCGTTCCCTACTAATAATACTGATAAGTTGCAATAACCTTTTGCGAGCCAAAATAAATGGCATCGCGGATCGCCCGGGCGCGCAAGTTGGACAGCCTGTATTAGTGTAGATGTTTTTTGAAATATTGTGACGCATTGGAATTTATGAACACACAACTCTTTTTGATTTACACAAAAAACACGATCAATTTGACAAACATTGGAAAGATAACCGGCAACCTTTTCCTTGCCCTTAGCCGCGAAAACCCCGCGAACTTCCCTAAGCCTACAGCTCAGTGCCACTGCTCAAACTCCGGTGAGCAAAGCGTGGTGCGATGCTGTCGGACGCCGAGTCCCTTATTTATTAAGTTATTACACGGCTTGACGTCGAACAGGTCTTCGCCTGGAAGACCGCGTACTTTGAGAGCACAGGAGATATCGCCCAGTCTTTCGACTCAACATATCCCGCGTGGGCGCAGACGACGCTGTGTTAAGAGCTCGCCCCTCCCCTCGGTGCTTCCATGCTGTAGGCGTCCTGAAGGCTCGATGACCAACCTCCACCAGGGGTCTCGACTCTTCCAGGCTCGCCTCTAACCTTTCTCATTAGGTTATTTTAGAGCGGGCCTTTCCTGACGCCCCCTCATCACTGGTGTCCTATTCAGCGATGGCGCACCTCCCCGGTGCCAGACACACACACACACACACACACACACGCGCGCGCGCGCTTACTGCACACTCGGAGTCAAGAAATGCTGTGAACAAAAGTAATTTCAATCACGATTTTGCTCATCTTTCAGACAGCATGTGCGCTACTCGATCGAAGAATAACAAATATTTTTTTACAGAAAATTGTCTTACGCGTTGTTCGGTGGTGGTGGTGAGGGTGGTGTGTGTGTGTGTGGGGGGGGGGAACCACCACCCACGCCATCCATCACTGGCTCACAACACTACTATTCACTGCAACAATGGCTTCTCGTAAACATTGTAATATATACTATGAACGTATTTTGTATTTCGAATAAAAATCTCATGATTAGTGAAATATAGTGTAGAATTCCTTCTGTAGAGGTAGAACCTACTTTCAGTTACTCCGAATGCTTGTGAAGAACTGATTGGCGACGTTCTAAGCTCGGAAAATGCTTGTAGAGAACAATTAAAACAAAATAATGTATTTTTATTTTACATATTTCCTATTTTCTTACATATTTTGGAAAAAATAAGTACATATGTATGAGCATATTTTGCATTTTTTATTACAATAAATTCCGTTCCCTACTAATAATACTGATAAGTTGCAATAACCTTTTGCGAGCCAAAATAAATGTATTAGTGAATGTGTAGTAGTGTAATGTGTAGTAGTAAAGTAAATGTAATAGCCTGTATTAGTGTAGATGTTTTTTGAAATATTGTGACGCATTGGAATTCATGAACACGGACAACTCTATTTGATTTACACAAAAAACACGATCAATTTGACAAACATTGGAAAGATAACCGGCAACCTCTTAGCCGCGAAAACCCCGCGAACTTCCCTAGGCCTACAGCTCAGTGCCATTGCTCTAACTTCGGTGAGCAAAGCGTGGTGCGATGCTGTCGGACGCCGAGTCCCTTATTTATTAAGTTATTACACGGTTTGACGTCGAACAGGTCTTCGCCTGGAAGACCGCGTACTTTGAGAGCACACGAGATATCGCCCAGTCTTTCGACTCAACATCTCCCGCGTGGGCGCAGACGACGCTGTGTTAAGAGCTCGCCCCTCCCCTCGGTGCTTCCATGCTTTGGGCGTCCTGAAGGCTCGATGACCAACCTCCTCCAGGGGTCTCGACTCTTCCAGGCTCGCCTCTAACGTTTCTCAATAGGTTGTTTTAGAGCGGGCCTTTCCTCACGCCCCCTCATCCCTGGTGTCCTATTCAGCGATGGCGCACCTCCCCGGTGCCAGGCACGCAAATCAGGGATGATAAACCTACAGCCCCCATTCCCGACTGCGTCCGGCTGCAACAGTTTCCTCCGACCCGACTGGCTAGAAAGCATTGCCGCGACGCCACAATAAATTTCTTTTACTGCACTACGAAAAGTTGACAATTTTCCTTTTAACCTTTGGACAAAATGTGTAATTTAGATGTTACTATACACGATGTGCGGGAATAGAATGTGGCGGAATATAAAACTGTCTTATTGTATCAATTCTCGTAAGCATCCTTACTACAACAAACTTTCCCAGCGCAAATTACCGCGAAATTTTCAACCAATGATTCTTTTGGTGTGGAATGTTTTCTCATTTTCTTCATGAGCTTTATCCCGCCGACAGTCAGTCACCCTTTACGTCCCGATAGGATGCATTTTTGGCTTTACACTAAACACCGACTCGCTTGCAGACTTCTCTGATCAGGGGCCAGCAGAACGCGAGCCCTCCGCGACTACACTTAAGGGACACGGAAATCGTTAACCCGCGACCTTACAGACAGAAATACTGAGTCGTTACTCGCTCTTAGCCACCTTAATGATGGTCGGCATGATTTCTTGGAGGCTGTCAAACAGCAGTGGGCTATTGGTTACCTGAGGGGCCTCACGCTTATCACTAGACATCGGATGTTGAGGCACTAAAAAATAGTCTTTTAGACGCCTAAAAAGGCGCTGAAAAGGTTCAGAATAAGGAAGAAAAGGCACTGTCATAAGTTACATACAAAATAAAATGGAAAATTGTAATTTTTGTATATATTATTTTGTAAACTTAAATGCACAAAACCAGGTCGTATATTTATATGTAAAACTAGATTTACATATTTACAACACTTCTGCTTTTTATTAAGTTTCCTTTAACTAGAAATACAACCAGTAACAATACATTACCAGTAACTTTCCAAGGATCACAATTTAAAATTTGCGACGACTGGGAGACAAAATCAGTTTGAATGCGGAGAAGGATATCTGAACGATGTGACTGGCAGATTTTTAGCAGCCCAACACTAGCGACACTGTAATCTTCTGGGAATTTATATTTATTTTCACTAAAAATTTCGGCGTATTGTCAATCGTCCATGTTCTCAGATCATGGCCAGTAGTTGACAAAGAGGGAAATGGAGAAAAATCAGTTGGTATACATTCAGGAATTCTCTCGTAATTTTAAATTTCAAGACGTGAATTGAAGGTTTCGTAATGAATGGTCACGTTGGACCATCGTCGATTTTCCGATATCTTAGCATTGTATATAAATATAATAAATAAGAGGCAAAACAGTCCTAAAAAAGTTATTTATGCAAAAAATAGGCATTCATGCTAAAATAAGCAAAAATAAGCATTATAAAATTCCGTCAAATGTCATCATTTGTCGTGATTCGTGGACATATATTATCAGCCTTTAAATAAGTTCTCTAGAAAAAATAAACATTTCCCTAAACATCCGATGCCTACTCATCACTTACCTTGATAGCTTTTCGCTAATTAACTTAATAGTTTTCTCAAGAACCACTGTTTTGTTGAGGCCGTCCAGACGCCTGCATAAATTCCCTACCCTAAATTAGCTTCCTGAAAGTGAAGCTCGGGATTATCATGAAAGGAGACTCAGTACACAAGACGATTCGACAAGACAAAAATTTTGAATGTTTATTTAAGAAATTCATACAGGTATCACAGAAATTCCTGTGAAATATTAAGCAGTATTATTAAAGAACATTTAAAACGTGTTATAGAACTTTTTTGGCAGATCTCGCACCTAAGTACAACATAAAATGGGAATTAAAAGGTAACAAACAATATCGATTCAAACGTTTTTTAATAAAACAAAGAGTATAATAATAAGTAGAACATTTTAGAAACATCAGGATAACAATAATGAGAACATGAATGTATACATAATGAACAATGCGACGTGTAAATCACAGAAAGAGTGTCTGAAAATGAATAAATTTAAAATACAAGGTAAAATACTGGTTTTTGTTTGAAATAAAAATACTTGATAACTACAGGTTGTACAAAAGCAAATTATGTAAAATATCACAGAGGGCGTACGCGAATCTGAAGTGACTAAATAGGTTAGTAATCTAATTATTAGTTAATAAAAAATAACTCTTTAATTCTTTTATTAATTTTGTGTTTTATTAAATGAAACTAACCCACGCCATGCTTGGTCACTGTAGTCAGAAAGTTTGATTAGCCAACTAGATGAAATTGTAAGATCATTTTTTCAGAGACGCTTGCTGTACTCTGCTTTGGTCATATCATACGTAATCATATCTTAGTTCAGTACTCAATGAATTGAATACTTTTTGGCTTATATAGTAATTATATTATTAATTATATTTGGAATGACGTTTGGATTAGTCTTCGTTGGGACTAGTTCGATATACTCATCAAGTAATCTCCTTCCAAATAGAATTTTTTAACATTAATTATACCTTTTTCGTTGACTATATTGCCTGACGTGTCAAACGACCTTCTCTTAATGTTCATAACCTTTTTATAGAAGACCAAAAGCGAGGGATGGTGGAAACGATGGGGATTCTAATTTGTGCATTTACTTATACTTTAGTCAGTTCTCTAGAGTAATGTTTATTGTTATAAAAACACACACACAACAATTACTGAAACAACAAGTGTCTTTCCAGACAAGATTTTGGAATCGTAAGACATCTACTTATCCTCTATCTGGACGACCTGATAACTATACACAATTACATTACATGATTATAAATAATTAATACATTATACATACTTTATACATTAATAAATTAACATGTATTTTGGTTCACAAATACAATATTGTTAAATATAAAATCTGAATAAATGAAAATTTGTTTTTTTAAGTACCTTCAGAGCAGATTACAATGAACTTTACTACTAAAAGTGTACGAACAACCAGAACGACATTCTCAAGGCTAAATATATATTTCAAGAAAAATAAAGTTCTTGTAAAGATTTTTTTTAAATAACGAGAAACGAGAGTACACATTTGCTGTGTATTTAAATGCCCTTAATAGTTGTTCTCACGCCGAAATTAAAGCAATTGTTTCACTGCCCTTCGTATAATCGAAGCCTATTTTTAATCTTAAAGGGATACCACAAACAGGATTGCATTGACGTTAAGATACATCTCACTGATTCGAAATCAAAAGAAATCATGTCAAGATGGCTGACCACAGGAACAACAGTAACTTTTTAGCAATGGTGATCTTTTCCATTTACCCCTGAAGTACAACATTAACACAGTAGATGCAGTATTTTGTGACAAGGCCGTGGGAGAACTAGTTCTTTTTAATTCGGTCTCCGAATACAACAGTTAAAAAACTATATACTTGAAAAATATATTTCAGCATAATAACATTTCATATAAAGTAAATACACTGGATAGGAAAGAAACGATATACTGGTGAAAACGCGTTAGCAACAGTTCTATAGGGATAAACACATCGTTTAGTACAGAAATCAGCAATGTGCAACTCTTGCAATGTAGTTAGAAACACCCTAAAAAAATCGTGTTGAGATAAGAAACCCGTCAAGCAACGTCGTTTCACGGGTTTCTGCTCTAAACCAGAAGGAAATTTTCTTTTAACCCTACAGTGGTCGCATGCGGACAACCACGAAAATCAAGATGTCACATGTAATTCAAGCTACTTGAAGGGTTATCAGCACCACATCAGGGGTCTGTTAAGTTACACGTTCGGGAGGGGAAATTTTTTAAGAAAGGTACAGGAAGTGTCGCAGATATTTCTATCAACGCTTCTATAAGTAGTGAGATTGTTGTTCTTAGGTTGTAAGTAATACTGCTCAGACTGGCGTTTTGAAGTTTCTTTTCCGAGTGATTTGATTTTGCTGTGATTAGTAAGTAAGAAAAAGTTATTTTTTGTGAGAACATGTCTAGTTCTGACGACGAACCTGTACGGAAAAGGAGACGCGGAGTTTATCAGCGTAATATGCGCAATGCCAGGGTGAAAGGCGAGGCATGTTCCGTATGATACCATTCTCTGGAAAATGTGGCATGACACAATATAATCAGGGTAAACCAAAGCGTGCACCACTTCCACTGGGCTAATGGTAGACTTATAGGTGTATTAAGGGCCTACAACAAACCTTCCTGAGAGACAATTGGGAATAGGTCAAACTGTTAGTCCTGCTCTTGGTGTCTACAATACCCAAAAGTAGCTTCGTTTATTTCGACCGATATTTCTCAACGTTGCCTTTGATGGACAAGCTACTGGAAAACAATATTGAGGGAACTGGTTAAAACAATACACCTTTCTTAGGGATTCAAAAATGAAGAGAGGTGACAATGAAATTACACGTGCAGACAATGCAATGTCAATAGTGAAGTGGAGAGATAACAAGGCTGTCCTGTTAATTTCTACTTGTACTGGAGCAGAATCAGTGTCAAAAGTAAAGCCCTGGGACAAAAAGAACAGAACATACGTTGATGTGACTTGTCCTGCCATTGTAAAGACATACAATGAAACTATGGGTGGAGTGGACACTTTCGACCAGTTGATGGAAGTGTACCGCGCCTGGTACAAGAAAAGAAAATGGCCACCGAAAGTTTCATTTTCTTCACTGTGCAATTGTCAACGCTTGACAAGAATACCGCCGTGACTGCAAAAAACTAAACATGAAGAGGAAGGACGTGATGGACCTCCTAGATTTCCGTCTCACAATTGCAGACTACCTCATTGGAGAATCCTAGAGAACGAGGTCTAAAGGACTGAATGAAGAACAGAACTCCGAAAATTCGCAAAAGGAAAGAAAGGAACCGTCTGCATTACCCAACTTGGATAAAAGGTCTGATGGTTACAACCATTGGCATATAGTAGATCAATTAAAAGCACCTTTATGTTGCAGATGCAAAGGATGCTCCAGTAGTCACGAATAAGATGTAGAAAGTGTAATGTTTACTTGTGCCTCACGAAGGATAAGGATTGTTTCTACCATTTCCACACTCAGAAGTATTATTATTAAAACAAAAAATACAGTAGTTTTGTAATAATGTATGGGCTATGTGTTTAAAAATTAATTGAATTATGAAGCATCACAAATGTGAGTCTTCATTTCTTCCAAACGTTCCGCCCTAATACTCACAATCGTGCGGGTACCTTCTTTCCAAAAATTTTTCTTTTCAAAAAATATCCACGCATGTCAATTAGAGGTTTATAACACATAGAAATAATGAAAATAAAAACTTAAAATATATTGGTTTTCGTTTATGTCTGTAAGGGTCTGTGTATATTGAAATACACATTAATACTAATTTATTACTACACAGATGAATTTATTAATGTTGCCGTGTATTAATTATTGTTAAATCCCGGATCATAGTGGCCCATTCAAGCCAGAATTTAAAATACAATAATAGAGACAAGGGTCACAAACTAATAAAATCAATTGGGTAAAATACAAATTCTTATTAATTTTATACTCTGATCAGAAATATATTAAACATGCCGTTTATTAAATAAATTTTCTTGAAAACAATATTATGCCACAATGCCAGAACTTCAAAAACAAAATTAAGCGAACGAACGAGCAGCCACTTGAACAGGAAAGATTGGATTGAGAGACGCACTTATTGCAATAATAGATTTATCTGTATCATGGACCACCAGACCATGAATTCCGCTTTCACAATTTGTCAGAAGATTTTTTCTTCTAAATCAAGCCATGATGAATAGTTTCTTTTTCTATACTAGGGCCGGGCAATAATAAATTATAAAAAAAAGTTTGTCAATCTTCTACTGAGGATCGACGATTTTCATAATGAACATTTAAAATACTTAATGGGGGAAAATGAAGCTTGTCATGGCCAATATAAACCAAAGAAATAACAGTACTGTAGAAACTGCTGTGATGAGTAGTGTACCTGACACAGTCGACGAAGCTAGTGTACCTAATACGTCTACATTCAGAGTCGCCGTCCGGAGCCCAGCGCGAGTGGAAGCATCAAAGAAGCGCTCCGACCGCACTTCATGTTTCGCGACCGCGACCGCGTTTTCGCCATGTTACTACAGTGCACCCGCGTTTATCGCTAGCGCCCACGCATGCCACGCAGGAACAAGCGGCGTCCAGGGAATTCTTCTTCCTCCGGAGAGACACCAGCGCAGGCCAGCACGCCCCGGCAATCCCTCCTCACGGACTTTGCTAACGTGCAACGGAGCACTCAAACGATGGATGAGACTGCCCAGGCCACCGCGCTCCTTGCCGCGTTGCAGCGTCTCCTCCAAGCGCCCCAACAAGTCCCGCGCTTCGACTTAGAAAAGGCATGGGACTTCGTTGCGGCGCAAATGGACAACCCCGCGATTGGTAAGCGCGACCAGATAGAATGTAAATATCTGGCAATGCTGCGACCCTTAGTTCCTGACCTGGAAGACTCGGACAGAGCTTTTCTGACCGATCGCGTGCGAATTATGACGATCGCATTAAAGAAGGGATGGCGCACCGCCGTCCATAATGCGCAGGACTCAGACCTCTTCGGGCTCCAGATATCGGAGCCCCCGCCGCCTCCGCCGCTCCGCAAAGTGTACAAACAAGAGCCCCAGCGCTTTCCGCGGGGCCGCGGCCGCGGGCGGGGGGCGGCGGGCGCGGCTACGGCCACGTCGCCGTCGCAGGCGGCGTAATGGCGCCCCTGCGTTCACCGAGGTAGCGGCTGCGCCGGCGCCATCACTTCGCCGCCCCCGCATGCCTGACCTCAGATCAGGCGCCTCCAGTCTCGCCGTCTTCTTGGGACCCGGCAGAGTTCCTCGTCCTCTTCGATGAGCTACTGGACGTGGTCCAGCCGCCGGAGCTACCTCCACAAGAGCCTGTGCCTGTGGATTGGGCGTTCTGGCGCCCGATTCTCCGCGAGCTCAGCGAGGAGGACCAGAACGACCGCGAGTCTACAACGGACACCGACACCACAGCCTCTCAGGTATCGCAAGACGTTAGTGTTCGACCAACGGGCCCCCGCCCGCGCATAGTGGCGCGCAGCATCCCGCCTCTATCATTTACACCGAGGGTCACTCCCGACGTGCCTCACCCCCTCTTTTTAGAAGGGGTCCACCATGTGCCACCTAGAGCGGCACCGCACAAGCGCCGGCCCACTTGTCGAGCGCTTGCCAAAACTTTACAAAATATGTGTCAAGCAGGTATTTTGGAACCAGCTCCAACTACGCCCAAGAACACGTTCTCCTGTTTTCTTGTGCCAAAAGGCGACCAGAAACACCGCCTCATTTGTGATATGTCCCCGTGGACTAAGTTTTACAGTGCCTCCCCCACAGTGAGTCTCCCTTCCGCTTTAACTGTGCTACAAGACCTACAAGACTACGCCTACGCAGTCCGCGTAGACCTCGTAGATGGCTTTTATCACGTGCCGCTAAGCCACGGCACGCGCCATTTATTTTCTATTGAGTGCGCCGGCAAATTCTACCAGTTTACTTCTCTCCCAATGGGGTGGTCTCTCTCCCCATTGTTTATGCAAATCGCCATGTCCTTTGCATTAAACTTTGCCTGTTCCTCTAAAACATATTTTTATTATGATGACTTTCTCATGTTAAATAATGACCCACAGCAGCTTATCAACGACATCCAGAGACTTCGGGACCTGCGATTCCAGACCAACGAAGCAAAATCGCAGCTCTCACCAGCAACCTCAGTCAAATACCTTGGGATTCACCTGAATCTCGCCAACAAAACCATCTCAGTCGACCAGGCCTACCTCCGCGCCGTGCGCAACGTCCCACACACGTGGCTCGACGACGCGCGCTTCCGGCGCTCTTTTGCCGGCATGGTCGGCTGGCTATCTGTGGCTTCTACGGCCACCTACCCCCTCGCCCGGCTCATCCGCCTTTGGCCCGGCGTCGCCGAGCCCTGGATTCACCGCCTGCACCACCTCACCCGCTCCGCGGCACCACCGGAGCGCCCCAGCGTCTTCGTTCATTCGGACGCCACACCCCGGCAATGTGCCTGGGTCTCTACTCACCACACACGCGTGTGGGCCACTCCACCTGATTATGATATTTACCATGCTGAAACATTCGCGGCTCTCGGAGCCCTATTGGACCATGTTAATTTTCATGTTTTTCTCTATGTGGACAACTTTGCTGTACTTTGTAATCTTAATCGCCGGGTCACCCATGTGCGGGACCCGTTTCTATGCTTATTAGCTCACCTAGTGTTTAACTTTGTTAGTTTTAAGGCTTTCTATGTACAATCATGTGAGAATAAAGCAGATGCCCCATCTCGTTGGCCTCCGGCGGATCTGCGGGCCCCTGACCAATCAGAGGCCGCCGTTGCGCGTCCCTACGCAACGGCGGCCCCGTGATCGGTTGGGGGCTCCGGCAGTCGCCGTCCGGAGCCCAGCGCGAGTGGAAGCATCAAAGAAGTATATGACATGTCACAGTGGACTGAACATTACGCTACGTCGCCCCACGTGCATCTGCCTTCCCCAGTTGAAGTTTGGCAGTGCATCCTTGAATGACTTTGCTGTGCGTGTAGACCTGCGAGACGGGTTTTATCACGTGCCGATTGCACTTGGCACACGCAAGTACTTTGGCATCCTATGCAAGAAACGTTTTTTCCAGTTCAAGGCCTTACCGATGGGATGGGCGCTGAGCCCCTTGCTGATGCAGGTGGCCATGTGCGCCGCCCTCAACCATTGCTGTAAAACACGTGCGTTTGTGTATTATGACGACACTCTTTTATTATCAAATAGTGAAATTGCGCTACGTCATGACGTACAGAACCTGCGGGAGGCAGGATTCCAAATCAACGAGACCAAATCATGCCTGGAGCCTACACGAAAAGTAAATTCCTCGGAGTTTGGCTCAACCTCCAGGACAAATTCGTGCGCGCAGACGACAGTTATCTGCGAGCTGTTCGCCATGTGCCAGCTCGCTGGTTGCAACAACCGCACTTCGCGCGGTCCTATGCCGGCATCGTGGCGTGGCTTGCCATCGCCACCACCGCATCGTTCCCGTTAGCCAGGATCATCCGGCTCAGACCAGAAATGGCGCTACCATGGATACGGCGACTGCACCACTTGCACCGCCGACCTCGGAACGACACGCCACCCAGCCTGATCGTGTTTGCAGACGCTACGCCCACGCAATGCGCGTGGTACTGCCAGGGTTACTACAAATCCTGGCAAGCTCCGCGTCATGCATCAATATTTGATGCAGAATTGTATGCTGCCCTATGCACAATTTTAGATTTTTATCCTGATCATATTGAGTTACTAGTAGATAACATAGCTGTGCTTTATAATCTTAGGAAAAGAGTTTGTCATTCTATGTTGCCTTATGTTTGTATTCTATCACATATTGTGTATAATTTCTGTACATTTACCTGTAATCATGTATACTCTGAACACAATAAAGCGGACGCCCCGTCCCGTTGGTCTCCAGCGGATCCATGGACCCCTGACCAATCAGAGGCCACCGTTGCGCGTCCCCTCGCAACGGTGGTCTCTTGATCGGTTGTGGGGCTCCGTCAGTGGTCCTCCGGAGCCCACGGCGAGCGGGTGCGCCCAAGAAGAATTGACGAAGCTAGTAATCCCGAAAAAGAGATGATCAAGAGACCCTATGTATTTCTGGAAGTTCTCAACACGGGAATATCATTCAGATGGAGAGAACTGACATCTCCAAATCGGTCTAGCCAGATGTCATCGTGTCCGGTCTGCCGAAATGGAGACATTTCCACAGGTGCACATCAATGCATAATTTGTAATAAGAATGTTCATACTTTAGATGAATGTTCTAAGTCACTTCATAATGAGGAATGCTATGGAGCACGTCGGGTCTGCCACAACTGCTCCCATGGCCAAACTCCTCGGACAATGGAAGCATTCCAACAAATCGAAAATTAGAAAGGGCTTGGTGTTAAAAAAAATTCAGTTTATATTTAGGTAGAAGCAAGGCTCGCATAAAATATTGCTGATCTCGAGAAAAAAACACTTGAAAATATTTATCAAAAATACTTGGTCCATTATGCTTCATGAGCACACAATTATATTAATTTTTTAAAGTAATACGTGTGCTTTTGACAGCTTTTTTAAGCTATCTTTCTCATTACACATAACAATATACGCAGGTCAGGCCGAAAGTTTTCGGTAGCGAGCGTATGAGAAATTTGAGAAGACTTGGGTTGGCAGGGCCTGAAAGAGCGCTCTTTTCTGGCCTTGAACCCAAAGCGTTGTAGAGATGGGGTGGGGGATTCGAGCGAACGGAGGGGTGAAACAGCAATTGTTGCAAACTTGCCGTGCCCCAGGACGGACGTCTCGCCGCACACTGGTTTAATCGCGGAAAAAACCTGGCCATAATTGCAAAATTCAAAGTGCGCGTTTAGAATTCTGACTTATCAAATCTCGTTCGGAAGACATTGGAGCATACTACTTCAGCTTCAGAAATTTATTTCAACCATTTTTGTCTTCCACACGGTGTCGTAAAGTTACCGTTGCTCCAACGGCTCGAATTCGTTGATTCTTGCCAACAATATTCGTGAAATTAAAAAAAGGGTTTAAATTTTTTTTAGGATTCTTTTTGTATTTCCGAATATAAAACGCTTATGGCTATAAGTTAAGTATATTTTTAAGAAAAAGTGTATAATATTTTTATATATGATGCGGTTGAATTCTAAACCATGTAGAACCCCAACTCGATGACGGAGACAAACAGTTCGTCATCGAGCGGGTCCGTCTGATGACGATCGCGCTCAAGAAGGGCTGGCGTGTGGCGGCCCACAACGCCACCGACGCTGATCTCTTTGGACTTCAGATTTCGGAGCCACCGCCAGCCCCTCAAGTCAAGCAGCAAGGTCGACAAGGGCCGGGACGCTTTCCGCGCGGCCGCGGACGCGGAAGGGGCGCCGCGACCGCGGCGACGACCACGGCGTCGGGCACCGCGTTGTAGACGCGGCCGACACCGCGAGGTGTTGGCGGCAGCGCCGGCGTCTCAGATCGCCGCCCCCGCGCCCGCTACCGGGCCACCTCAAGACATGGATGATGCCTGGGACCCCGGGGAGTTCTTAACGTTGTTTGACGAGCTCTTGGACGTGGTCCAGCCTCCTCCCCCCGAGGAGCCAGTGCCAGTGGACTGGGCCTTTTGGCGCCCTATTATCAGCGCACTGAGCGGAGAGGAGGAAGACAACACGCCCGAGGATGCCGAGAACCAAGACGACCCCACGGACCAAGAGGAGGACGCCAGCATCCTACCCGCGATGCCTCGCCTTCGAGTCCCGCTGCGCACCACTGCACCGCTCACCTTCGCAGCACGCATCACACCTACAATTCATCACTCCATTTTTACCGACGGGGTACACCATATCCCGCCGTCCGGTGTGCCGCATGCGCACCGCCCTACCAGTAAGTGGCTATTTAAGACGCTTGAGAACATGTGCGAAGCTACTATACTGGAGCATGCGACAGAATCCCAAGTGTGTAATACATTTTCGTGTTTTCTGGTGCCTAAACCCGCTTCGGATCAATACCGACTCATTTACGACATGTCCCCCTGGACCAAGTACTACGCGCAGTCACCGCGCGTGCGCCTACCGTCACCTATAGCAGTGCTGCAAGATATCCAGTACTTCGCGTATGCGGTACGTGTCGATTTGAGAGACGGATTTTATCATATTCCCATCGCAGAAGCAACCAGAAAATACTTTGGCATTAAGTGCAAACAGACCTACTTTAGATTCTGCGCGCTGCCCATGGGTTGGGCCCTCTCTCCTTTATTGATGCAAACAGCCATGACGGCTGCCCTCGCCGAAACATGTTCATCCAGAGCTTATGTATATTACGATGACATACTCCTCTTGTCGAATACACCCGATGAGTTACTCCACGACATCAGAAGCCTGGAAAGTGCGGGATTCCAGATTAACTACAAGAAATCCTGTCTCACGCCCGCAACAAGAATCAAGTACCTTGGCATTTGGTTGGATCTCGCAAACAAAACGGCGCAGGCGGATCCCGCTTACCTGCGCGCCGTCAGAAACGTGCCCGTCGCATGGATCCACAACGCCCGATTCGCCCGCGCGTTCGCGGGAATGGTAGGCTGGCTTACCATCGCCTCCACAGCCTCCTTCCCGCTCGCGCGGGCCATCCGGCTATGGTCGGCAGCCACGATACCATGGATTCGGCGAATCCATCACCTGGACCGTCACCCTACCAGAAACACGGCCTGCACGCGCGTCGTTTATAGCGACGCAACTCCATCACAGTGCGCCTGGTACGCCGATGGCGCTACCCGCTCCTGGCCAGCGCCGCCCGGCGCCTCCAGCTACGAGGCAGAAATGTTTGCAGCACTATGTACTTTATTAGATTTTTACCCAGATCATGTTTTACTTTGTGTTGATAACAGCGCTGTTTACTATAATCTCAGTAGATTAGTATGTCACTCTAGTTTAGTTTATATTTGTCTACTAGCCCATATTGTTTTCAATTTTTGTGAAATATCCTGTATGCTTGTAACTTCTGAAGAAAATAAAGCGGACGCCCCGTCACGCTGGCCTCCGGCGGATACCTAGGACCCTCGACCAATCAGGGGCCGCCGTTGCGCGTCCCCACGCAACGGCGGCTGCCTGATCGGTTGGGGGCTCCTCAGTCGTCCGTCGGAGCCCGCAGTGAGCGGGTGCGCCCAAGAAGTCCGCCCAAGCCGAACAAAGTTAGTCGTATATATTGTAGATTATATTTTTTGTCCTGCGTAGTCCTGCGTCAATTATTATTTTTATTTATCAAGAAGAATGTCCTTAATCAGAATAACACAAATTTAGCTGCACATATCTGCATCTTTTTGTTTTAAAGCGACTATACAATGCTACGTAGTAAGATATAACACTAGATCGCCCCCGATGGTTTCTTCGATGCCACAGGGAATTGATTTCTTGGAAGAATTTTTTTACTTCTCCTTCAGATAATTACTTTTAGTAGTAAAATTAATAATATAATTTTTGGAGGGATTAAACAATAATAACCGAAGCCACGGAGCACTTTCAGATTTTTAGTGTATTTTAAGGATTCTTCTTTGCTTGACGCAACAAACAAAACTATGGGTAACTAAGGTGTAAAAGTGAATTCAATGTGGTCACCTCAAAGTATTGTTGACTAATTTTTGATTCACTTAACCGTAATTAAATATTAAATAAAATATAGTTTATTCAATAAGTGTCGACGAAATTAATCTGTATACATAGATATTGGGTCCCCAACAGATGGGTGACATTTGTTTAGTTATATTATATATTATATATATTATATAATATATATAATAATATAATATATAATATATATAATATATAATATATAGTTATATTATATATTATATATATTATATGTATATAGTATATATATATATATATATATATATATATATATATATATATATATATATATATACACACATATATACACACTCTTTCGCTCCACTACAGCAACGGATACAGCCGCGTCCAGCCGCCAATGTATTGTACTTGGTGACCGCTTCCTTCACCTCTTCATCTGTACTGAAGCGTTGTCCACCCAAGTGTTGCTTTAATTTTGGGAACAAGTGGAAGTCGCTGGGAGCAAGATCAGGGCTGTAGGGGGCATGATCAAGCAATTTCCAGCCGAATTTCTCCAGTAGGGCGGTGGTCTGTCGAGAGACATGCGGTCGCGCGTTGTCGTGGTGCAACCTAACGCCCTTGCTCAGTCTTCCTCTCCGGCGATTTTGGATGGCTCTTTTGAGTTTCGTTAGCGTCTCGCAGTACCTGTCCGAATTAATTGTGGTCCCTTTATGCATAAATTCGGTAAGCAAGACGCCTTTTCGGTCCCAAAAATCCATAGACATCACTTCGAAATCATCACGATCGAAAATTTCCAAAAGCTCCGTAAAATCTACGTCGAGTTCTCTACAGTTAGTGCCCGGGGGGGGGGGGAGGTCCATGAGAGGCCGCGCAGCCGGATGAGGAGCTAAAGCCGCCTGGGGTGGTCCACGCATATAGTATATCTTGCGTAGACGTCGGTGCCGCACGCGCCGGCGCACGCGCGCAAAGGGCCGTCCACGACCCCGTGAACGGCGCGGTTGAGCCTGGGGAGATTTAGCTAACGGTACGGTATCGGCAGACCCGGACTATGTGGCAGCAGTGCGCACACTTCCAGAATCCTGATTACGAGACCAGCGCTTCGCGCTCACTGTGGCTGGCATGTTAGGCTGGCTTGCAGTGGTGAGTAACGCATCCTTTCCTTTGGCACGACTCGTTAAACTACATCCCGAGTTCGCTATGCCCTTTGTGAGGCGTTTAAAACCAGTTTTTCGCTCTTCTGGAACACCGCAGCGACCCACTGTTACGGTGTATGCGGACGCATCTTCTACTGCTTGCGCGTTCGTGCAGGACGACGGGGGCCACCCACAGTTTTGGCCCCCCTTTTATGGAAAAACTATATTTGAAAAAGAGTTTGAAGCAGCTTTAATGGCTCTTATATATTTTTCTAGTTTTAATGTTTGTATTCAAGTGGACAATTGTGCTGTGTTCTATAACCTTGTAAGAAAAGTTTGCCATGTATGTAACCCATTGTTAGCGCTTACGCTCACTGTATGTACTAATGTTTGTTATGTACCGGGCTGGGTGCCCTCTGAAAGTAAAGCGGGTCCCTGGTCCCGGCTGCCTCCGGCGGATCACGCTACCCCGGCCAATCAGGGAGCGCCGTTGCGCGTCTCTAGCGCAACGGCCCCCTTACTTGGTTCGGTGGTGCGGGATCAGTCGGGGACAGACCGCGATGCATTAGACCCTATGATCTGCGCCAGGCGCCATGCAGTTTTCCTGAGGCTGCGCGGGCCAACATGCCCCCCCTAGCCAGGAGGTGGATTTCGGTGAAATGCTGTCCAGGCAACGTGCCCCCCCCCCAGGAACCCATACCTGTCGACTGGGCCTTCTGGCGCCCCATTCTGGACGCTCAGAGCGCCCAGGACAAACAGGACGCGACCGACCGGCGCACAGGGGGTAATTTTGGCAATCTATGCGCTAGAAATTAAAAATTTCATCTTTAACAAAACAGATAATGTGTTTTGTATTTCGATTCTAGGAAGTCCAGAGCACATTGGAACGGTATTAGATTTCATTATTGATGACAGGTACGGCAGATAAGCGTGTCTAAACATGCTTCAACTTAACTCGGTTCCTGGACGCTCTGATTCATTCGTTTCAGTACAGCGAGTTCGGTCGATTGGTGTGCATCTATACTTACAGTGAAGGTTTTTTTCATTAGCTAAGTGTAATCTGTGTTCCTTTTCCTAACTATTGCTGCCATTATCATTACTTAATGAGCATCTGACGACTTTAAGAAAACTTTAAAAGGTGAGTAAATTTTATTCAGTGGAAATTGATTTTGAAATTTCTTCAAAGGTTTTAGTTTAGAATACCCCCGAATTCCTTTTTACGGTTGTACTAGTATTAAAGCTTGCTCTTTTGGAAACTGATAAATAAAAAAAATATTGCGAAAATTTGCGAATTCATTTATTTTTTTTATTTTTTCAGAATGTCGCGTTCAGTTTCCCGCAAGGCGCTTTTCAATATATGGGACAAAAGTGCTAAAGAATCTAAGTTTGATAATTCAACTTTCTATGTTTATCAAGAATTGGGACATTCAACAATGACTGAAATTATGTTGGAGAATGTAAACAAGAAAATTAGCAAGTTTTGTCACACTATTAGAGGGAAATGGGAAAAAGTAGGATATAAGGAACGCTTTCTTAATTACAATTCTCTGTGGCTGAATGAAGAAATTGTTTTTGCATGTAATAGTGCTCCTCAGCCAGAAGAAACTCCAATGACAGGACCTGGCCGGCCAGCAAAATCGTTAAATTCTTGTGTGGCAGAGGGGCACACAAACAGCTATGGAAGACGCGTCGCAGGTGGCCGCGCTGTTGGCCACCCTACAGCGTATTCTCCAGGCACCGGCACCTGCACCAAAGTTCGACCTGGAGCGGGCATGGGACTTTGTCACCGCGCAAGCCGACAGTGTCGCGATCGGAAAACGCGACCAGGTTGAGTGCAGGTACTTAATGCTGATGCGCCCCCTCCTACCACAGCTGGAAGAGAGCGATCGCCAATTTGTGCTTGAACGAGTGCGGCTGATGACAATCGCCCTCAAAAAGGGCTGGCGGGTGGCCGCCCATAACGCGGCAGACTCGGATTTATTTGGCCTACAAATAACCGAGCCGCCACCGGCGCCTCCGGTCAAACAGCAGTACCGGCAAACGACAGGGCGCTTTCCGCGAGGCCGCGGACGCGGACGCGGGGCCGCGGCCGCGGCGACAACCACGGCGACGACCACGGCGCAATAGACGCCGCCGACGCCGCACCGAGGTGCGCGCGGCTGCGCCGGCGCCACAGAACGCCGCCCCCGCCCAGCCCCACACCAGAGGGCCACCTCAACCGGCAGCCGACTTCGAGTGGAATCCGGAGGAATTTCTATCTTCGACGGCCTCTTAGAGGTCGTACGGCCACCGCCACCAGACGACCCAGTCCCCATAGACTGGGCCTTCTGGCGCCCCATCATCGAGGCACTTAGCGGCCAGGAAGAGGAACCGGATCGCGACGAAGACAACCCAGACGACAGTGTCGACCACGACGAGCAGCCCAGCATGTTGCCTAGCATGCCACGCGCGCGCATCTCACCCTAACTCGTCGCACCACTGGACTTCCGGCCCCGTGTGACACCCCAGGTACAACACCCGATCTTTCAGCAAGGTGTACACCATGTACCCCCCACGGGCGTGCCAGTTGTTCATCGCAAAACTAGTAAGTGGCTCTTACAAACCTTACAGAATATGTGTAATGCAGGAATTATCGAACCAGACGACGGCACAGTGGTGAACTCTTTTCCATGCTTTCTGGTGCCCAAGCCTACAGCTAACCAGCATAGACTTATTTACGATATGTCGTCATGGACATCGCACTACGCGAAAACCACTCGAGTGCACTTACCATCGCCGAAAACAGTGCTACAGTGCCTTAGTGAGTTCACATACGCAGTGAGAATCGACCTCAGGGACGGTTTTTACCATGTGCCCATAGCCCCGGGCACCCGAAAATATTTCGGAATTCATTGTAAGAACTATACCTTTCGCTTTTGTGCTATTCCTATGGGCTGGGCCATGAGCCCATTGATAATGCAAACCGCCATGACCGCCGCTCTTATCCAGTGCTGTGTTTCCAGGTCATTTGTGTATTATGACGATATTCTGCTCTTGTCAAACTCTCAGGACGAATTGTTATGTGATATTCAGCGTTTGCGCGATGCCCAGTTCCAAATTAACGATGACAAATCTTGCCTGGCGCCATCTACCAGGCTAAAATTCCTTGGCATATGGTTGGATCTCGAGACCTGCACCGCCCAGGCAGACAACGAATACCTCCGAGCCGTACGCAACGTACCGCTACGCTGGTTAAGAAACCCACGCTTCGCCCGGGCATTCGCAGGAATGGTAGGATGGCTTACCATAGCATCTACAGCCTCGTTCCCATTGGCACGCATAATTCGCCTTTGGCCTGATATCGCTATCCCATGGGTGCGACGAATCCACCACTTGCACCGGCATCCAGAACAAGACATTCACCTGACAAGACAAGTGTACAGTGACGCCACTCCGTGGCAATGTGCATGGTACGCCGACGGCGCAACCCGCGCCTGGGCGGCTCCACCGGGGGCCAACAGCTTTGAGGCCGAGCTATATGCCACCCTGTGCACCCTCTTGGAGTTTTACCCCGAGAACATTCTGTTACATGTAGACAACAGTGCTGTATTTTTTAGCTTAAGTAGGTTAGTTTGTCATTCCCAGATACCCTTTACTTGTATTTTGGCACACATTGTATTTACCTTTTGTAATATATCATGTAAACTTGTACCCTCTGAATTAAATAAAGCGGACGCTCCGTCGCGTCGGCCTCCGGCGGATACAAGGACCCTCGACCAATCAGGACGACAATCAGGACGACAGGACCAATCTTGACGACACTTGCAACCGTCTAATAGCGTCACAAGAAAATGTTTTTGCAAGTGCCTTGGTGGAAACAGAAGTGACGTGATTAGAAATGGTGTACACGTGAGGATGTGACGGAAGTTCGGGACACAGTCAATATAAACAGACCTTCTCAAGTGATTCCGCAAAAGATTCTGAGCTATTTATGTTTTCACTTCCGCCCGTTCAACTTACATACCAGCAAGACGGAACCACTGAGAAACGTACAATCTGGAAGAATCCAAGATCATCCACAAGATTTTGTAGACCCATTAAATTTGAATTTGTCAAGAGACACCACAAAGGATAAATGTAGAAACTGCTCGATTGGAAGAAAAAAATTAAAAATCTTCAAGCAACAAAATTGAATATTGGGGGTGCAGATATCTCTGTAAATCACAAATTGTTGAAATCTATGGTGAATGGAAAAGTGTGTAATTCACTTAAGTTGCAAGCCTCCTCTCAGAAGAAAACTTTTTTAAAAGACCGTGTCGGAAAGAAGCTTTTTATTTTGGTCTCTCTCTACTTCACGCTCAGATTCGTTTCTTCGAGTGCCTTCTTCACATCTCTTACAGGTTACAATTTAGAAAACGGTGGGTTCATGGATCTGAAGAAAGGGTGCATTATAATTCTAGAAAAAAGCAAATCATTGGCAAGTTTCGAAAGGAAATGGGTGTGCTTGTGGACATCCCAAATCCTGGAAGTGGCACCACGAATGATGGGAACACTGCTCGGCGATTTTTCCAAAATCCGGAGCAGTCTTCTAACATCACGGATTGATGAAAGCCTCATTCGCCGCTTCTCCGTTGTTTTACAAGCATTGGGGAGTGGGTATGGTGTGAATTCAGAGGCTTTTCAGAAAATACTCAACTGAAACAGCAGAATTGTTCATCAGCTTATACGGATGGTATTTCATGCCTGTAACAGTGCATAAAATATTAATTCATGGCGCTGATGTCATTAATGAAATGATTGTCCCAATTGGACAACTGTCTGAAGATGCGCAGGAAGCCCGGCACAAAGAGTTAAGTCATGTCGAGAAAGAAATACTCGAAAATCATCAAGGATACGTCGCAATGAAGATCTGCTTCATTTCCTATTGATTTCTTCCGACCCAGTTATTACAAGTATCCGGCCACTACCAAGTAAGATAACTGAAATGCTACCGAAAGAATTTCTGGAGTTGTTACGTTCCTGGAGCTGGTGTTCCACGTGAAGGTGGAAGAGCAGATTCAGAGAGCGACTAATGCAAACTATTGTAAGTTCTTAATTTTTTTATAATTATTTTAATTGCTCAATTAAGTATGAGTACTAATCACTATATTACATTTTAAGTTAGTGTCTCATGAACTTTTAGTAGGCAATTGCATGCACAACTTTTTAAGTAGTTCCCACATTGATAATTTGGTAAACCTTATCAAGCGTCTAAAAAATGAATTTATTATTATATTATTTCACTACATTATAATATAATAGAAAACAGCACAAGGAATAATTCTGACCATTTTCAACACCGTCGGCTTTACCGTTCACTTGGAAATATTTTAATACCGCTAAATCAAGGAAATCAACCACTGTGCGCTGCCAACCCCTCAGTGGACGCCTCAACAATGGAACCCCGGTGACTTCCTTCAATTGTTCGACGAGTTACGCGCCGAACAGCAGCCACATGCGCCACCGCAGGACGAAGTGCCGATTGACTGGGCTTTCTGGCACCCGATCATTGAGCAACTTAGCGATGCGAACGCCGAGATCGACGGGCAGCGGGATCGCGACGAAGCTAGCGATGACACCGACGCCAGTGTTGCCCCTCGCCGCTTCCCGCGCACTTCTCCGCCTCTCTCCTTACGCGTCGGAGGACGCCCAACGCGTTGCACTCCCTTTTTTAAGACGCTGTACATCACGTGCCACCAGCTAGTGTCACAATTACGCGCCGACCCACGTCCAAACGCCTCGCCATAACATTGCAAAATAAGTGCGACGCCGAAATTCTAGAAAAAGTGCAAGTACCTCCTGTTTCCATATTTTCTAGTTCCTAAGCCCAATTCTGATAAACAGAGGCATATATTTGACATGTCGACGTGGACCGAACATTACCAATCCCCCTAAGTTCTGCTCCCTTGTCCTATCGAAATTCTAGAAAACGTCCACTTGTTCTCCTACGCATTACGAATAGAATTAACTGATGGATTCTACCTCATGTCACTAGCGCGATAACCAAGGAAGTTCTTCGGCATTATGTGTGGTGACTTATCTAATCAATTTGCCACCCTGCGAATGGGTTGGAGCCTGTCACCGCTCTTCATGCAGACAGCTATGCGCGCCGCTACATCCCAATTATGTGCTACCAGAATATTCGTGTATTACGATGACTTTCTACCGTTATCAAACTCACCGCAACAATTGCCCTCTGACTTAAATGCCTTGCGTCAGGCAGGTTTTAACATCAATGAAAACAAATCCAGTCTGGAACCCACACAGTGTCTTAAATTTTTGGGTTAACAATGCGGACTTCTCAGTTTTCGCTCTTTCTGTCCATACCATGCGCGTTACTGAGCTTTTTACATTTATTCTTATGATTAATTTGGATTTTTGGGCTGTTTGCACTGGTTTGGCACGACTCCTGGGCTTCGAATTGGATAAGATAACTCGCCCACTGTCGATTTCATTAAAAAATAAAAAGCAGTTCCCGGCACATCTCGAGGCACGTCGAAAGACAAAGAGAGAACTCGTCATTCAAACATTCACTTGTCATTTAGCAAAGATGTTCATATAAGGGAGAATTAGAAAGATTATAAACATAAATTAGTAATAGGAAAGTATATGAACACAATACAATTGTTATTTTATAAATAAAATCTGGAAAACATTTTTGTATGAAGATATTCATCGACTCGCCCCGATTTAGCTTGCGCATTTACATCTCTTTTTGAAATTTAAGGAGTAATTTTAGGGGAACTATATCCGTGCCCATAGAAGCGCTGGGCTCCCTAGGCGGGCAAGTAGCTCGGGCGGGCGCGGTTTCACGTGCCCGCTTTACGTGGCTGGAGCCAAATGGGGTAAGTAGTACTAAGTGAGAAAATTATTCATAAACAGTGGGTTTTGGTACAAAAACCGTCTTTTTCTGTGTTTCTCAACGATACGTTCCTTAATAATAGCAAAATATAAGATGATCTCTTCGAAATGTTGCTTCAGTTTATACTTAATATTGGCGTTGTTGCTGATCTAAAATTGTTTCGCCTAAGAGAGTAAATCGGAAGATCTCATACTTCTGGAGAGAGCCGCCCCCTGATCCAAGCTAAGATTTTCTACTAAGGACAATAATCTACGTTCGAAAACCGGCTTACCGCTTCCTGTTATAACTCAATCTTTTATGGGATGTCATGGCCGGTCAATTCTTACTATTTTATACAGGTAGCCACAACCTGTCAACCTAACCCTTTTTCACAGGTTGCGTGTCCTGTGAACAGAACTTCTAACATTAAATAATTAGCTTCGAAGAAAATACAATCTCATTCCATGAAACCCACTAAAGATGAAGAGTGTGCTCATCCACGCGCGTTCTGTTGTCCGCAGTTGACATTTCCGCTTGCGCCAATGCAGCTGAAAGTGCTACACTGAAGGGGTAGGGTGTTGTGTCGCAAAATGGTTTGGACCGCAAAATAGCGCACAATAGCTACGGCAGTTTCCAGAGTCCCTGCCCGAGCGCGAAGGCGCACCACCGCGGTGTAGAGATGACGACGCACACTAGACAGCGACGACGCACGCTAGTTTCCAAAGGCGGAAATTTTTTTCTTACTTTTCCAATTTGCTTCATTTAAGTACACATGAAAAGAATTTTATCCAGTGCGTTGTATGAAACCATATTTCCTTCATTTTGGTCTATTATTGTGTACAATGCGCGCGAAAATGAGTTGTCTTTGGCAATCTGGACGGTCATGATTTCCTCCAATTTGAGATCCATATTTCTATCCATGTTACTAACGAAGATATCATTTTTTCCCCTCGTTCTTCTTCCATACTTCATAACAGTAATCTCTTAATAGTAAATGTGGAGCATAAGAAGATTCGGTTATAGTGGACCTGAACCTCGGCTATAGTGAACTTAGAAAGAAAGGCCTGGAAATTAATTGGATCTCCTATGCTATTAGGCGATTGAAAGGGCCTACGAAGAGTGGGATGGTGTTCCAACAGAGCCAAAATGCATTGAAAGTTGCGAAGACTGCATTACCATACTTAGAGACAATGGGCAATGCAGAATCAAGTATGGCGAGAGCACGAAATCCGGAGAAGCATCTAATGAAAAATGTACGAAGTACACAATTAAAAATTATTGATGTTTTACGTACAATTAAAGATTTTCAAATTTTCAGTTCGTGCTGATCATGAATTCTCCTGTGTATTAAAAAACTCTTATGGACAAATTCCATTTATTTTTGACATCGGATATAGTGAACCAAGTATCACCTTCTTTCCCAAGTATTACCTTCTTTCTCCCCTAGTTGGTGAAAGGAGCGTAGTTAGTCCCCAGAAGTTCACTATAACCGGAGTCGACTGAATAATGGTTTTCTGCGCGGCCGCGGCAACGCGTAGCGAAAAGAAATCGGATCTGGAAGGCTGTGATTGATTGCCACACCCTGAATTACGGAGCATTTGCGGAGACTATAATGTATTGTTATAATCTAAACTTCACGTTCTCGACTGAACAAATGATTGGTTTTCTGGTGTCGGCAAGTGCGTAGATCACAGCGGTTCTCGAACTTGACAAAACAAGCGCTCGAGAGACCTATGGATAAGGTATCTTTGGTAAAACGATGAATGTAGAACAAGGAACTCTCTTCGAAGCAGCGGCGATGATGTACTAGTCGCGCACTTTTTTTGATATTCCACAGCGCGGGGAGAGGCGGGTTCTGTCTACGTCACGACAGTGCAGGGCTGTCAACTTTAATGAAAGAAAACTCGGCGTAATAGCTCGTCTTGGACTAGATAGCAACGAGAAACAACGGAAGTTTTTTTTTAATTCTGAAAACAATAATTAAGTTATAGAAATAATTGGGTAACAAGAAGGAACATGGTACACACAGGTCGATAGAAAGAGAGGCCCAAAACTAAAAAGTCCGCACTGGAAAGGAAGGAGGTGGGCAGCACTGCAAACTGAGCCGTGACGTTCCGAGTGGAGCTCATATTTTCTACCGGGCCGTGCTATGCCGGGCTGAGCGAGGACTAGGGATCTCGAGGATCAAGAAGTGCGAGCAAAGTAATGGTTAGCGTATCCGTACTGTTAAACCCCAGTTCGCAGCTTCAAACCCGATCGAAGCCGTGAATTATTAAGGGCGAATAAATCCTTCGTACACCTTCCTTCGGAGGATAAGTAAAACCGACAGTCCCATTTTAGTAGATTTAGGGTCGTATTAATGAAGCTCTGCCAGCAGAGCTCTTAGGGCCTGCCATCTGAGAGGTTGCTGGGAAGACAAGGGACGATTGGAATTGGCTGGGTGCCTTTCATAAACCGCTAAACCGAACACTGAGAGCCTGCTAGGCCTAGCAGACCCCTGGCAGAAGTTTATAAATACGGCCTGTGACATTCCAAGTGTAGTTTTACATGTATTCTAGCCCATATTGTTTACAATGAATTGTAACGAATATTGTGTCGTCTTCCCCGGCACCACCACGAACTATCTGTATACGCGGAATGCGACATCTACCGGCGGCCCTTGAACTAGTTGTTCCAGAGTGTACAAATAGACGGCGACCGCGACTCACTCTGAAGTGAAAGCTGAGCTGTGAAGTGTGTGCATCGCGGTGAATAGCAGTGCAGTGGTTGTGCTCAGTGACGTGAAGCATGATCAGCGCCGTGCACTGTTGTCAGTGCATCTAACCGTGGCCAGTGCAAAAAAAAAGGAAAGTGTAAATAAATAATCATGAGAAGCGTAGTGTAAATAAATACACCAGAGAAGTGTGCTGTATAAAGAAATAATCAAGTGAAGACTATCTGTACATAAATCAAGTGTTTTCAGTGATCGCGTTAAGAAACAAAATAAACGTTTTTGTTAAAATAATACCCGAGATTTTAATTCCCCGCCTACAATCGTAACAGTATGTACGTTCTATATATATTTTGTACCCTCTGCAAATAATAAAGCAGATGCCCCATCTCGGACAGCCTCCGGCGGATCAGCGGTCCCCTGACCAATCAGGAGCCGCCTGCTTGGGAGGGGACCTCAAGTCTGCCGTTGAGCCGCTCCGGGAGCGGAAGAAGTCTCAGTTTCTTGAAGCCTAAATGAAGCCTCTGAGTAAAATTCAAATGGCCTGTTTCTTCGCCTAAGTATTACTTTCTTTCTCCCCTAGTTGGTGAAAAGAGTGTAGCGTAATCTGCGTGGTCAGCAGAGCTCTTAGGGGCCTGCCATCTGGGGGATTACAAGCTGGCCTGAGTACCGCCACGTAAAATAACACTTCAATTCAGTTCAATGTAGCTTCCTGCTTGTAGTGCATTTGCCCAAACAAAGTAATAAATAAATAAATAAATACGTAACTTAAATTAAATAATTTAATACACTTAAATTAAAAAGATAATTTAGGAAACATTTTTGACACATAATCTGATTTCTCATCTAATTATTTATTCTCATATTTGCCACGCATTTGATACGCATTCGTGACATGGCTGTTATTCGCTATACACTTTCTACTCTGTACACTCTCAAAGCCGACCTTCTGAAAGCCTTCACACACGTAAACAATAATTTAGCTGAACATATCCGAAGGCTCGAAGAGGTCGTTCAAAACTCAGACGGTTGGACAACAATTGACAACACCGCAGAAACTTTCAACCGTCCATCCGCGAAAGCAAAAACACAATCATCACAACCAATCATGACTCAAAACAATTTTCTGTGTTAGATTATGACAATGATTTTCCTTGCCTTTCTCAATCCTCACTACCCCCTCCCATCATCGACACGTCCACCCACAAACCGACGAAAACAGACTAGCAAGCGCAAAGAAACAAAGACACGTAGAGTTGCGCAACCTGGCCCACAAGTAAACAAGGACATTCCCACTGAGCCCACCAAAAAGGTATTAATTTTAGCAGATAGCAATGGGCGACAAATCTCCTCCCTGCTCAGTGGGAAACTCCCATCCAATTTCTCTGTCATATGTGTGTTTAAACCTAACGGGAGGTTTGCCGACGTGATCAGTGAATTGGACACCCACACAAAAACTCTCACCAAACGGTGAGAGTTTGTTGTTGTGTACAATTTTTGCCCATTTTCATGTAATCATATATATTCAGAGTTCAATAAAGCGGACACCCCGTCCCGTTGGCCTCCGGCGGATCCATGGACCCCTGACCAATCAGAGGCCACCGTTGCGCGTCCCCTCGCCACGGTGGTCTCTTGATCGGTTGGGTGGCTCCATCAGTCGTCCTCTGGAGCCCACAGCGAGCGGGTGCGCCCAAGAAGAGCTCCTACCTACCTTGTGCGTATGCCTACGCATCCCATGCAGGCCGCATGGGACTGGGTCACGGCCCAGGCCTCCCTGCCGACAACACCTCGCCGCGACGGACGACGTTTAGTGATATTTTCGAGACAGAATTGGAAGCTGCCTTATTTGCTTAATTATACCATTGTACAGAATATGCTTACATTTGTGGATAACTGCGGTATTTTATAATTTGTTACGCAATGTATGTCATGCTCATATCCCCCTATTGTTAATATTAGCTCGTAACGTGTATGTACATTGTAAATTTCAAACTATATGGGTACCTTCAGGACAAAATAAAGCGGACCTTTGGTCGAGTCAGCCTCCGGCGGATCAAGCTACCCC
Source organism: Teleogryllus occipitalis (assembly GCA_011170035.1). Classification (NCBI taxonomy): domain Eukaryota; kingdom Metazoa; phylum Arthropoda; class Insecta; order Orthoptera; family Gryllidae; genus Teleogryllus; species Teleogryllus occipitalis. The sequence continues at coordinate 70,017 of BLKR01002126.1, read as the reverse complement.
AGCAAATCAGGAAGCTGGTCCGACAGCTACCCCAGCAAAACAGTGAAAAGACAGGCTGAAAAGGTTTTATGAAATGACCTTCAGCGAATCACAGCAATTACAGGCCTTGCTGCCTACGGCACAAAAGGATGGAAAGGAACAGCAAAAGCTTTGAAGACTTCGGTTTTATAACGGAAGCTCTTGTGCAATTGCTATGTCTTACTAGAACAAAATGTAATTATTCGATACATTCAGTTAATTATCCTGTCAGGCTATAAAGGGAAGGTGAATGTAAATATCAAGTCTCGTGTCAGTGACTGAAATATTGAAGTTCAATGTTAAATAGTGAAGGTAATTTCATTCAGTTCTTCCACCCAAAATCTCATTGAATAAATCAGTTAAATTTTCCTCCGCATCTCAAGCTAGCAGATGATACTTTTTAAGTCAAAGTTGACAACTTATTATTAAACACTGCTGTGTTCTTAGAAGTTTTCGAAACAAATCTCTCATTGCCTAATGATATTCCTGTCTTTATCACTGATAAAAACAGTAATAGCCGGAGCAGTTGACTAGCGTAATCGGAAGGGTGTAATGCCAAATGTTCCATCATGGAGCAAGAAGCATCACTAACGAATAATGTAGACTTCGATATGCAATGAATCTGGAAAGGATTAAGAAAAACTAGTCGTCACCTCCTTTGAAATTCTGACGACTCAATTCACCCTGCTGAAGCTCATTTCCTAGCCACAACCCGAGAGCTACCTACCGATCAAGTTTCAACATTTCTCACGCATTCAAATGATTCAGCGAAAGGATAAAAATAAGTCAGGCGTTCTCAGAAAAGTACAATTAAGGAATACATGAAAATAGCAAGACGATTACACCATCATGATAATTCAGGAACATAAAATTGCCTTGGCTTCTATCTCACGTATAAATTGCGGGCACGCCTGGGTTAAAGGAAATGAACAGGAAATAAACACGAAAGATTTCTAGATTTAAAATAATTTCATTAAAATGAATAAAACTATTATCCGCTTTTTTGCCAATCCGTATGTGCGACGGTTTCACCTGTGACAAGGGCGACTCCTGTCCGGCAGCATGACGCAGTCAAGACCTCTACCATCGCCAAAGGAGCCAATGCGTCTGCTGGGAAAACCGCTTTCACGACACCTTTTAAGAGTTTGATGTGCTGATGTTCCTTACAGGACATTGCACTAGTTTATCGTTTCGAATCGTAACGGAAGTGTTCTACAAACGCTTAATTCCCGATATCGCGTAGCCCATTGGCATATAAATATTCCGTTTACAAAAAGGCTAGAAAAAGGCATATTAGGTGCGAGGACATAAGATGAAATTGGGAACGCTGCAGATAACCAGCTCTGCTCGGGAACGCTGCAGATAACCAAAATGCACGCCGATGTCACCGTCGATTTGTAGTCTTCCGCGGTCCGACTTATTTGATAATTGGTTGTCTGGGATGAGCCGCATCACAGTCGATCGAGCTCACATTCCCGCGATCGTGTTGTCGCCTTCTTCAGAGAAGGGCTCCTTTCAGCTGTGTAGCATTGAAGAAGACCACAATAGCCGGCTTGACCGACTGAGACGCGAAACATCCCGAACAGCCAAGAATTTATTTCCAGTCGAGATGTAACAGTACTTTGTAGATACCGCATTCACGATCGTACGAGGAAAAATGCGGACTGCGGACAGGTGCACTTAGAAACTTAATCCCCAAGAAAATTATGAAAATTGCACTTGAAGTAATTGAAAACGTGACACCTGAGAGTATGAGTGTTACTCGCTGTGCCTGGGGAAAATTGTATTTAAAATAGAGAATATTAAACAAAATCTTACAAAGCAACAACTTACCAGTAAAAATGATTAAAGTTTTACAAAATTCTAGTTGATAAAGAAAGGTTTGATAGTCGATTTAACTCCAATTCTACACACATATCGTTACCAAGGAATTTACAGGACGACCACACAATGAGATAATTGATTAGTGAAACTCTTCATCCATCCTTAAGGCTGCTAGGTATTCAGAGTCCCAATAGCTAGTACACTCAAATCATAAGATTGAGAACATAGTTAATAATAGTATCGGCAGTCTCTCTGCCTAGTTTCTTCAGACTAACAATTTCCTCTGCAGATAAGGCTCCTCCAACCATGAAATTGTGAAAGATGTAAAGTACCTACAATACTAACTAGAATTTTCAATTAATTGTACGTTTTGAATTTTTCTTTCTTTTGCTGTATCATCATAGATCAATTCCATCTTCCTTTTTCATACAACAATTATAACATTTTCTTCCTAACAATGAAGACTCGCTTTCCAGAATGGACCGGCGAAGAGCAGATGAGCAACTTGTCCTATTGCGGTAGTAGGGCCCGTAACTGTTGGAGTGGCAATTGCAGCCACAGTGTGCCCAGACGCTGCCTGACTATCCAAAAGGGTGAAGAGGTTCAGCACCAAAGCCTGCCCAGCTGCGTATCTCTCCCGAAGGGACAAGAAGGCGGTAGCATCACACATGTCATTAGGAAGTACCGAGGTAATTGTTATGACGGCGAAGGCAGAGAAGAGCTAAGTGAATGTTCTCATGCGGCAGGACATCCTAAACGTAATCCCAAAGAACATAATGAGCAGCTCCGGGACGTAATACAGGAAATACACGACTTCAGGAAGTACCGAGGTAATTGTAACAATGGCGACGGCAAAATGTCCTCATGCAGCAGAACGTCCTAAAGTATAAGTAGCAGCTCCGGGACGTAATGCAACGGCTGATGGAGCATTTGCCACACGATGGAGTGGAGTAGTCACCCCAACAGCAGCGTTCCAGCCGCTGCCTCACTAGCCAAGGGAGGAAAAGGCTTAATAGCCACAGCCTGCCCATCAGAGAATCCCTTCCAGAAGGAGAAAAGCGGTTGCGAATCTTTGCAGGGAGAGGGAGCATTACACAGGTCTTCAGGAAGTACAGACCGTTCAGTCATGTGACCGGTTTTTTTGATAGCCACTATCGCCAAACCGCAAGGATCTCGTCTGGGGGCATGGTCGGCTATTAATATGCAGAAATGATTCGCTTACATTTCACGAACGTTGGCTAACGTGTCTTGGAGCCGTCGAATAACCTAATGTATTGTCGATCCGACACAGGAGAAAGTTCAATGAAAAATATTTTATTATAGTGATAAAATGATGTTGTACTCTGAAACTATGTTCAAGATTACTATATTTAAAAGTTAATATTTTACGTGAACTGCGTTCAGTTTGAAATTGGAGAGTTCGTTGCAGAAATGCGAGGTTCAGCTAACGGGACTTTCCTTTTCTTGGCGAGTCCAGGGCAAACCTTTTGTCCGAGTTTCAAGGACTGTTGCCTGTTTATGACCGTTTTTGTCTAATTTTGCCTGCCTTACCCCTACGGGAGCCCCGTCCGATCCCTTGTGCGCCTGCTGAACCTTTGTGAGATCGTCGACACAGCCGAGAGCAGACGTGAACGATTTCACTCCACATTTCGGAGAATTTCCATTATTTATTTAATATTTATAATATTTTTAAATTATATTTAATTCACTGAAATATTAGATATAACATTAATAGAAACTAATAATAAGTTTAATTTAGTTTAGTAACATTAATAATAGCTATTTATAAAATATTTAATTTATTATTACTTGCATTTAAATTACTTTATTATAGTAGATATTTATTTTTGTCATAATATTTAATGTAGTTTATTAGAAATATTAATAGTTTCTGAGTAACTTTAGCAATGAGTCAACCGCAGAAGGGAGAAGTGACGCAGCATCAACACCAAGAAGACATCTTTTTTATTTCAAGATATGTAGAAGAGCTGATGATGCGAGGCAATATAGAAACTTCTTCAGTTATTGACCAGACTGCCTATGCACTGAATTTGAAAATTCACACTGTTAAAAAGTAAAATTGTAATAAAAGTATCAGGTGAAATTGTCTTAGATAATGTTAAATTTACTGTCACAGATATTGGAATCAAGACCCTGATTCTGCACAGACTCCAAAAAGGAAGCGTCCAGGAATAGAAGGGAACAAAACATGTGAAGTGGATGATTTTGGACAGGACTTAATTAGGAGCATTATTTATTCCATGTATGAGAATGGTAAGTAATTTACTTATATTTGCATGTAAGCGATTTCCTGTTTTTTGTAAATACAACATTTTTCTTAGGACAAAGTGTTACTCTGAACTCAATTTTGACTGCAGTCAAACATGATAGATATAGAGTTTACTGAGGGGAGAACTACTTTGTCTTACCTGCTTCGTGCCATGGGTTTTGAATGGAAAAAGACAGACAACCGCAGGTCACTAATGGAAAGAAATGATCTTGTTCTTGCAAGATCAGATTTTTTGATGGAATATATGCTACTGAAGGCTCAAAGTTCTGAATTTGTGTTTTTTGATAAAACATGGTTTTATTCAAAAGGCAAACAAAAAATTAATAAATGTTTGTAGCGTTGAAAAGTATGAAAGTCTTTATTATATAGTATAGAAAGTCATAAGTGAATCAAGAAGGCATGATTTGCATGTAATGAAATGCATCATTTGTGAAATTGTAGTTATTTCAGTGAGTGTAAAGACTTACGAGTGTCATGAATATTGTGTGTCCTGTTTGAAGCACCACCATAGTGGTTTAATATGATTTTATTTACGCTACATCATCTTCAGTAATTGTTTTTATTAATCTATCCTTTAGGTTACGCCTCTCGGTCATGGCAAGATAAAAGTAAGAAAAGCTGCTGTAGCAAAATTTTAGATGAAGGTAAAAGGTATATAGTATTACATACAGGAAGTGTAAATGGGTTTCCCTCGAAGACAAAAGAAGTAGATGAGTACCATGGAACTATGAAGGATGAAATGTTCCAAAAGTGGATGAAAGAGGAATTATTACCTCGTTTGCCAGAACCATCAGTTATTGTAATGGACAATGCACCTCTTCATTCTGTGGTGACATATCAAGAAGTGTTCTTTTAGAAATGTAAAAATTATTCTTTCAAAGAATACTGTTAATCCTTTACAAAAATAACTGATTATAAAACAGGTTTTGCAACTAGTCGGCGGTAAAAGAGGTTATTTCAACAATTATTTACTTTACAAAAAAAGTTGAAATACAAAATTTATTATATTAAATTGTGTTAAGTGATTTTCGTTAAATCAGTAAAAATATTGTTTCTTTGAGAACAACACGATTGCAAATCGAATGTTTTATTTATTTAAAGAGAATATAAAAAGAAATGCAATTTTTGAATAAAATTGAAATAAACATCCTTTTGTCATTTCTAATTTTCTGGAAAGTGAAAAGGCCATCATCCAGGTGGAGGAAGAGTGAACTGCAGGAGTTTCTTCATCAGCACAAAATACCATTTTTACCTGAGCATTCTTTTAAGAGTCTTCTTTTGAAAGCTTCTGAAGTTTGTGTTCATAAAAGGTACTCTTGAAATAAGCATAAGTTTTGTTCAATTAAGCATTCAATACGGCAGTATTATTTTGTGCATGATGATGTGATTGCCAATGTGTTCATTAGTTGAAAAATCTTATCAATCGATGTGGGTGCAGATATGTTGAGGATGAAATTATTGAAGAAGCTGGTCATCAAATTCTGAGGCTACCCCCGTACCATTGCCATTACAATCCCATTGAGTTGGTAAGGAGCAAAAGATACTAGCAGAGACATCGTGGTACCACTTTTGACCACCAAGCAGTGACAAGAAAATGGAAGCAAGCATTAAATCAGGTTTCTGTGGAGAAGTAAGTGACTATTAAAATGAAAAGCAAAATATTGCCTTGATTTGGGGGGGGGAGAGAAAGAAGTTAATAGAAAGTACTCGTTTATTTTGCTTTAGCTGGAAAAATTTTGTGGCACACACAGAAAATTATAGAAAATTGGAGAGTAGACGTTAGGCACGATGCTTCAGAGATATCTGTCATTGTAAATATCCAGGAAGACGACGATGATGATTCAGCGACCCCAAATACCCCTAGATAAAATGTTTTAAACGCGATTGGCACCTTATTTGACTTTTGGCAGCTTTTCGGGCTCTTTTCCCCATGTGCGGCGCCGCGGCGCCCTCCTCTACACCAGGTTCCTCTGCAACAATTCCCCAAAAGCGCCACTCCCCTTGTGGCGCACTCTCTCTTCACATTCCGCCCGCCGACGCACCAATGGCGACTCCTCCCACCAGCGCTCGTATCCACGAGACGGCGCTCAACATGTGTCATGCCGACATCTCGGAGCCAACACGACGCAGTGGCATTGTGAACTTGAACTCTTTTCCCTTAGGTATAGTGCCTAGAAGGGAAGAAAAATTTCGAATCATATATGACATGTCCCCTTGGACACCGTCATACAACCCCCCCCCCCCACCTGAGTTTTTACCGTTCCCAATGCAAGTGCTCAGTGCGGTTCAGGCCAATCATTTTGCCATTAAAACTGACTTAAAAAATAGGTTCTACCATGTGCCTCTCCATTCCACATTGCGCCCTTACATGGGAGTAGCGTTTAAAACTGAATGTTTTCGCTTGACATGTTTACCGATGGGATGGTCGGCGAGTCCCATTTTCATGCAGACCGCTATGCGAGCGGCGCTCGCACAATGTCAATCCACGTCATTCGTATATTACGATGACATCCTGCTGCTCAATCAAGACGCCCATGCCCTGCAACGCGATGCTGCCGCCCTCGCGGCCGCGGGGTTCAACATTAACGAATCCAAGAGTATACTCGTGCCGGTCACAAGATTGAAATACCTTGGCGTCATCCTATATCTACAGAGCCATACTATCACAGCGCACACTGGATGAACAACAGCCGCTTCGCAGCCTCTCTCGCAGGTAAGCTAGGGTGGCTTACCTTAGCAACCAACGCCAGCTTCCTGCTGGCACGCCTCGTCCGCGTGGCCCCGGCGTTCGCGATCCCAATCCTGCGACGCCTACGCCCTGGCCAGACGTCAGACTCTCCTACACGACAGCACGACGTATGCATCCACTCAGATGCCACCCCCATTTGCTGCGCCTTCGTGTCAGACGACGGCTACGCTCCTCACATCTGGCCACCATACTACGCAGACGGCATTCTCGAGACCGAGCTCGAGGTGGCATGTTTTCTTTCCCTTGACCCCTGACCAATCGGAGGCCACCGTTGCGCGTCACCTCGCAACGGTGGTCTCTTGATCGGTTGGGGGCTCCGTCAGTGGTCCTCCGGAGCCCACGGCGAGCGGGTGCGCCCAAGAAGAGCTCCTACCTACCTTGTGCGTATCCGCCGCGAAATGTTCCGTCTTCTTCGTGTGTTCTCCCAGTGCATCCCCAGGCTATTAACATACGCCTAGGAGGAAGAATAAGGGAAACCGATCGCAGCGATCGACTTCCACGGACGACGCCCCGCCCTGCTCTTCGACCCCGCGGCAATCCCTGATAACGGACTTCGCGCCTCAGCAACGCGGCACACAAACGACGATGGAGGACGCTGCCCAGATGGCGGCGCTACTTGCAACACTTCAGCGACTCATCCAAGCGCCGGCTCCAGCCCCCAAATTCGACATCGACCGGGCGTCGTGGGCGCGTCGTACCTGTGGGCGGATGAGCGCCAAGTAACGACACTCCACCTGGTCCCTTTTTCCGAGCGCGCAGCTGTCGGCCTGGCCGGCCTCAAAATCCCACGCCCGGGTTTTTATGTTAATTTGCATGTGGAGTTGTGTTCTTTAATTTAAAACGAAAAGTTTGTCATACTTCCAATATATTATTACTTGCATTAGCACATTTAGTGTATACCAATTGTCAATATATTGTATGAAGACCTTCCGAGCTTAATAAAGCGGACACTTGGTCACGCTGGCCTCCGGCGGATCAGGCTACCCCAGCCAATCAGGGGCCGCCGTTGCGCGACCCCGGCGCAATGGCCCCCTGATTGCGGCGGTTCTCGAGTCGGTCGGTCGCCAGTCGTTGAGCTGTGATCAACGCACTGGACTGTGGTCAGTGCATCGGACGTACGTGAGTGCTTAGGACTGTGCGACCGTGCAAAAGAAGTGAGCAGTGAAAATATATAATCAAGACAGGTGTGCCGTATAAAGAAATTACCTAGTAAAAAACGCGAGGACTATCTGTACATAAATTATGTAATTTTAGTGTTTCAATAAGAAACAAAATGAACCTTTTTGTTCTAATATCTGTGTTTTAATTCGCTACATAGAATCGTAACAATAAAACTTTCATCATACACTTTAGTCATTCTAGTCATATTAGTTGGGTTTTTACCTGCAGAATGTTAATAATCACGAAAATTCCACTATGGTTGAAGAACGTTTCAAGTGGACTCGCCACTATTCACTTACTTTTGAGGTACTATGATCCTCCAAGTAGTCAGAACTCTTCCCAATGAAGCCAACCTAAAGTCCTAAAATTACCAAATTTGTCCTACCAAGAGTTTTTTTTTCAAGGCAAATTTGTCTCTAATTATTCTATGACAAAGGAGGAAGCGACGGCACGTATGATAGAAAATTTACGGCTTGCTGCACATACGGCTGCTATACCCTGCTAACCAATGTACTTGTGGATGATGCATACAACTGAATTACTCACAACAATGCTAAAAGTTATCCTTCTCAAGATTGGTATCATGACACTCGTATTCAAGAAAAAATTGCGCGACCAGAAATAAACAGTTCCTGAATGCAATAAATTCCTTTTTTTATCCGTAAAAATTATCAAGTATCATTCACTAGCAACCCCGAAATTATCAAATGGCCATGATATACTTGCTATTTTATTACACTAGGTATCACCTACCAGCGGGGCCTTATACTCAAAAAACACGGGTGCAACAGCCAAGTGTGAGCAATGGTGAAATGGACCTTTCACAAGCTCGTTTTGGATGAGTTTAGGGCCGCCATAAGATTTATTCCACGTAAGATGTGACCCAGAGAGCTTGGCAATACCAACCTCCCGTAAACCACCCGCCATACATACTACATTAACTTAGGGACTTTTGATTACCATTTAAGTTGGAGAAAGTAGGTGCCAACCCCAACGTAAATTCCCCACGTAATGGAAGTACAGCTGCCAGGGACTTTTTTTTGGCTGGAGACTGGCATGCATGCGAGCGAAATGAATTTGTGCCAACTTCAACGGTTTCAACCAGCAAAACGTGTGGAGATTGTGAGCTTATGCGAGTGAGCCGCATCCCGCACTTGCGTGCTGAAAAAGCAATTTTTTTTTTTTTTTTGCGCTTCCAGTGCGCGAATTGTTTCCTAAGGAAAATCTTATTGGGCGCTGGGCTTGACATTTTTAGAAATGTCAGGTAATTCCAGAAATAACTCTCCAGTGAAGCAGAAGGGGAAGTGGATTTTATCGAGTGGTGAAAGGCAGGTCCTTCTTAATGTTTATAAGTACAAGAGCGAGAAATATTCTCGTAAAGAAGTGAAACTTCCTGAGAGCAGTGTCATTGCAAAGGTAGCTGTAATTGTGGGGGTAAACCATCAATGTCACAATAATTATTGACTTTATTGCATGCCTCAAGAACGTCTTCACAATGAACATGTGTGTGTGAATCATAATTATTTTATTGAAATATATTCATATATTACAGAGACCTTATATAACTCTGGCAAACGTTATTAGGAATTATAAGGCAGGAAAATCTATTAAAAGTAAGAAGAGGAAGCGTTCACGACCGTGAGAGATTCAGCTGATGGATTTGCAAGAGAAGCTATTAGCAGATATATTTACCAGGAAGCTGATAATGGTAAGATGTTTTATATTTAGAGTGATAATGAAGTATGTGGCTCACTTGTTGAAGACTTTCTAAAGACCTATTCATTTGCAACAGGCAGAAGACTCTCACTTACAGATGTTTGGCATTACGTGAAGGAAAATTATGATATTTTTTTCATTCAGAGGGTCATGCACAACATTGTACAGAATTATTAAGGAAACGGTTTAACATGGAGGAAAGGAGACCCAAATATTTGTATTTGTGAGTCAAATGAAATAATTGTAAAGAGGTTATATTTTGTGGCAGACTATATGAAAAATAAGAGAAGTCAAAACCCAAAGACTGTAGTGTACCTTGATGAGACATGGATCTATATGAATGGTAAAAGAGCCCTTTGAAAATGTATATTACTGAAAATATATATATTAAATGAATATTACTCATGTGTAAAAATTATGAGACAAAAATATTATTTTCATTAGGTTCAACTACTTATTCATGGCAACTACCATTAAAGGCACCAGTAAAGGAGTAATTAAAAGACCACCAGAGGGAAGGAGGCTAGTTGTGGTTCATGCAGGAATGAGAGAAGGTTTTGTACCAGGTACAAATGTTTTCAGTTTTAATGGCATTAATTATGTACAAACAGGCATGTGTACGAAGCATGACATTTTGTAGGTGCTGGTCTGATATATGCTACTGACCTAAAAAGGGGGCAAGATTATCATGGAGCAATGAACAGTTCTACTTTTGAATCCTGGGTTAAGAAACAACTGATTCCTGGCATTCGCAATTAAAGACCTTGCATCATTGTCATGGATAATGCTTCATACCATTCAAAGCAGGTAGAGAGGCATCCAACAACAAAGTGGCGAAAGGATCCACTGATTGTAAGCATCAGAAATGAAATGAAACTATTGTGCTTAATGAAATAAGTAATGTAACCAAAGAAAATTATTTTTAGGAATGGCTGAACCAGTGAGGAGTACGAGTGCCAGAAGCTGCAAATAAAATCTCACTTGTTGCCCTGGCGAGCCAACATTGTGAAAGGATAAAAAGGTACCGCGAGATACATATCAGAGTGTTAAAGAATACATTTCATTAATATTTTGCATCATATTATCTTGTTCTGTTGCATCATTGTAATTAAATATTAAAATATATACTTTAAATATGTACAAATATATGCGTCTACACTTGTGATAAATAAATGATATATAAATCTAATAAATAACTGACTTCAGCAATGGATTGGTAAAGGTATGTAGTTGATGACATGCAGAAGGGCACACAGTTTTGAGGCTGCCACCATATCATTGCAAATTCAATCCTATTGAACATGTGTGGGGCATTTCAAAAGGGTACTACCACAAAACTGTATGTGAAAGCCCAGGGCAAGGAATGGAGAGAACTAAAGCTGTGAAGAATGAGGCAATAAATCAGGTAAAGTTTTCAATACACCATTATAGAAAAATGTTAAATATATAAGTTATGATTATAATTTTTTTCAAAATTAGTAAAACAAGAAACTGGAAAATTATGTTATGGCACAAACAGGGTCACACCAGAAATGTGGAAGAATTCTGTGGAACATGCAGAAAAAATTATTGAAGAGTATTATGAAAAAGAGACAGTGGAAGAAGATTATGAAGAAATAGTAGTAAATTTGAGCAGTGCTAGTGGAACTGACACAGCTGAAGAAGGCACAGGAGAGGAAGGAGACACAATTCCATTTGAGCCAATCCCAGGAACATCTTCAATGTGAAAAAATTGAACAAAATATTAGAGATTCCACAACTTCATCTCAAGAAACATCTGACATATTAATGCAACCACCCACAGTTGTTAGAGAACATGTTGGGACCCCCTGTGCAACAGAACAGGTAAGAACTGGAAAATACTCCATTGAGAATTGAAGAAAATTTCATTTCATTAACACATTCTCCCAATTTTCAGTCAATTGTTCCTGCCCGTGCTTCAGTTGTGTGTTTGGATCGAGTAGGATTGCAAAAGTAAAAACAGTGAGTAAGCATTAAAGCGTTTGGAATAAATGTGATAATCTTGTAAAATATGTAACTCAATATTTCAGATGTGCCTCAAATTATAAAATTCCTGCCATTCCTGCGACTGCAATTTTAGTCTCTGCGCATGCGCCAACTCGAAATCGAACTCAAGTGTTAGCGGAGCCCTGCCAGGCCCCGCTATTTTGCCGGATTTACCTGGCGACTTATATCGCATGATAATCTATGGGTAATCAAAAGAAAACCCGGAGGCAGTGGGAATTTAAGGCGCGTAGAACGCACTGGAGTGTGTCTTGCGACGTTTTGTTGCCTTTTTTATGCTGTCATCTTCGATTTTTGTCTTAAGTACTCCAGACATTCTTTAGATCTGCATTTTGCCGTCGATCATATCCTCGTTAAGTCTCGCCGCCCATTTGGTGCGCAGTTGTTTTTCTTCATAGTTGGTACGCATTACGTCACAGCAGCGGCGATTAGATACGCGCAACTTCACAGCCCCCTGCGTGGTTGCCGGACCGGTCTACCAGAAAACACCCAACCTATTGAGTCCTCATCCCAGAGCTTAAAGGCCCATTCACAATGCAGACATAAACATAGTTAGTTAATGCCTTATTTTACGTGGCGAGACTCGGGTCATCAGGCTCGCTCTTCCGTCTAACCACGCAAATTTCGCTACGCTCCTTTCACCACCTAGCGGAGAAAAGAGGTATTATTTTTGGCGACGAAACAGGTGGATCTCAATTTTGCTCAGAGGCTTCATTTAGGCTTGAGGATCTTTTACATGCAGTAAATCTACTAACATGGGACAGCTTTACTTCCCCTCCGAAGGAAGGCGTACGAAGGACTGTTTTGCCCTTAAAAATCCACGGCTTTGATCGGGTTTGAACCCGCAAACTCGGGTACAACAGTCCAGTACGCTGACCATTATACCACCGAATCCGTAATCATAAACATAAGCATGATGTTAACATAAAAGTTAGGACTACGTCCATAAGCGGACTCATTCACAATGCGTTCGCATAAGCATAACACATAAAACTTAAACTTAATAGCTTGCAAGCGTCAAGCTTCTGTGCTTATGCTTATGTCAAAAATAAGAAATGAACCAATCACAGTACGTTAACTCAAAATCGAGTATCCAAATAAGTCGATAGACGAACTAACACAATCCACGGCAAGAGCTCCCCCGTCATGGACACAATCGATATCTCCAAATCGATTCTCACATCCAACCAATAGTAAACTAGAATGTCTCACAGCTCACAAAACTCTTATTTTGCTTACGTTAATGTTCTACATTGTGAATACTTCAGTCTATCACTTATGTTAATGTTTACATCTATGCGCCATGCTAATGTTTGTGTTTCAATTGTGATGGGCCTTAATACTCTCGAGACCACTTTCTGTGGAGAACGGGCCAATGCTTAACTCATGGTGTTAACCATAGCTTATGGTCACCCATGCACAAGAGTTGTGGGCGGTTTCCAAACCGTGCAGGAGTATGTCTGAGTATTCAAGTAAAACCACACATCGGGAGAATTGCCTCAGGAAGTTTTAAGTACCACTTTACCAAAAACTTCTACCTGTAGAACGACCGTTGGCCAGCTTGCACACCAAAAAGTTATTGTGATCCTCTATTAATTCACCATTAGGCTCACAATACTTGGCCTACGGATCCGGCGATGAGGAAACTTAGCCCGCGTAAATAATTTCATTAATCGTGGGCGGTGTCTCGAACCGTGGAACTGTAATGGCATTCAATTTCCTTGCGACAAGGCAAATCCGTATGTTACCCGTTTTCTTGACCACTACTACAAGAGGACTGACGAATGGCGTTACTCATTTTACTACTACACCCTTTTCTTCCATCTCCGAAATTAACAATTTGACGCGATCTCTGTACACTTGCGGTATTGGGTACTGCTTCGCGATGAAGAGCTTCTCCTCCGATAATTCAAGTTCGAATTGGTATCCTTTCACTGCCTTCTCCGATTCCCCAAAAATCTCAACAAATTCCCCAAAAATCCCAAAAATATATAAATCGGGTAGTAAGAAAAACGTGGAAGTCCTTGCATTTTGTAATGCGAATTCTAAAGAAAAGTTCTGCAAACGCAAAAGAATTAGCATATTTTTCGCTGGTTCGCCCTCTCAGAATACGGAGTGGCATGTTGGGATCCGTACACAAAGTCGCACCGGAAAAATCTAGACAGAATATAGAGGAAAGCGAATAAGTTTACCTCTAGAACTAACGCAAAGGCATGGGAACCTCTAGAAAGGAGAAGAACATGGGCGAGGCTTTGCGCTCTTTATAAATCGTACGTAGGTCAACCAGCTTGGAAGGAAATTCAGGTTAGACTAGAAAAGTCAGTTGGACTCCGGAGCCCACGGCGAGCGGGTGCGCCCAAGAAGTGCTCACTTTTGACTTGTGCGTTCCCGTTCCCGCGAGTGTTCACCATGTCTGCCGCGATTCCCAGATGCTATCAACAGCTCCATGCCTAGAAAGAAGAACAAGACCAACCGTTCTCAGCGATCTGGCTCAACAGACGACGCTCCGGCCGGTACGTCGACGCCTCGCCAATCACTTAAAACAGAGTTCGCTCCACAACAGCGCGCAACACAAACTACAATGGAAGATGCATCGCAGGTAGCGGCCCTCTTGGCCACACTACGCCTAATCCAGGCCCCCACAACGACGCCGAAATTTGACGTCGACAAAGCCTGGGACTATATTACCAGTCAAGTGGACAATTTGCATTAGGCAAACGTGACCAGGTTGAGAGCCGCTATCTGACCCTCGTTCGTCCCATGTTCTCGCAGTTGGACGAGAGTGAAAACCAGTTTGTGTTGGAAAGAATCCGAATAATGACCATAGCGCTGAAAAAGGGATGGCGCGTGGCGGCTCACAACGCCACGGATTCCGACCTGTTCGGACTCCAAATCAGTGAGCCGCCACCCCAGAAACCAGCCTGCCGCCAGACCTCCGGGCGATTTTCGAGGGGCCGCGGCCGTGGGCACGGTGCGACGGGCGCGGCGACGACTTAATCGCCGCCCGTGCCAACGGGAGGAGTATTCGGCAGCGCCGGCGCCACAGAACGCCGCCCCCGGACACCGTCACACGACGCCTCCCGCCTTCGCAACGTCTGTTGAGGACTGGGATCCTGCCCAGTTCTTGCTACTTTTCGACGAGCTGCTCGAGGTAATACAGCCGCCCGAGGACGAAACGCCAATACCAATTGACTGGAATGTTTGGCGACCGATAATCACCGCATTAAGCGGGGATGACACAACGCAGCCGGACGAAGACCGCATCGAGGACGACCTCCCCGGGG
Organism: Teleogryllus occipitalis; assembly: GCA_011170035.1. NCBI lineage: Eukaryota > Metazoa > Arthropoda > Insecta > Orthoptera > Gryllidae > Teleogryllus > Teleogryllus occipitalis. The sequence goes on along the minus strand of BLKR01002126.1, from coordinate 54,950 downwards.
ACGCTGACGACACGACAGACGCCATGAACACTCCTGGACGCAAGTCGGCCGGGCAGAGGGTTCTGACCCCCGCCGGCGGACAGGGTGGCTGGCTGGCCGTGTGGTTCCAGAGCCACCCGCACGTTCAGTGAAGCTACGGGGTGGGGCGGTGGGACATGACCGCAAAGAAGCTAGCTGGCCGGAAGGGGAAGTTCGTTTAGAGATCGCATCGCGTGCGGACGCAACTGCGGCCCGTTGGCAGTAGTGCATTCCTTGGACACCGAGTGCGTAGCACCGGGTGTCAGGACACCGGCGCGGTAAAGCGTCTGGGTGGAGGATGCACTAGCCGGGAGATGGGAGCAGTGTGCGTGGAGTCGCGGATGTCGATTGCGAACGTAACCCCAGAGCTGTAAATACTTGTGTTTTCTGTAAATAAATGTCATTGTCACTAGAGCTCGTGTCTGTGTAGTCATTTCGCTAACACGACGCCACAATACTCTCTCTCTTTCCATCTTCCCCCCTCCCTCCATCTTTCAACCATTAATCGATACCCGAGTTCGAATTTATGATGCTGATTCCAGTATCTTTCGAAAAACTTCACGCGCCATTCCGCGCAGTAGGTAGGACTGGGCGTTAATGCACGTAACCAATTTTGTGCTTTCGAACTTAACGCTTCTTCGACCAGATTCATTTTGAATGATTCGGGAATATTACTCACAAAAAAATGATTTCTAACGCAGTTAATGAATAAGGTTGTTCTCTCGATTCGCCGTGAAATCGTAAATGATTTGGCAACATTACACGGTGTGGCGCGTTGCCAACTGTGGAGCGCTGCGCCGCATATAAACGTTTTTCCAATTCTAAAATTTTCTTATTAAATTCTTTGCCGACTTCGTCGACGCGTCCTAATTTTTGCGAAGTAACATCTTTTATTTCTTGTCTAATAGTAACTGCTAATTTTCATTAACTTCGCTGACCGATTGTTCAACATTATTTATACGGGTATCCTGCTCACGCGATGTTTTATAAATCCTGACACTGTTCGTGAATGCCTTTCATAGTGCTGTATTCTATAACATGTCTAGGCTAGTTTGTCACTCTAATATCCCTTATAAATGCTTGTTATCTCATATCGTGTACAATTTTTGTAACATTACTTGTGAACTTGTTCCATCTGAATACAATAAAGCGGACGCTCCGTCGCGATGGCCTCCGGCGGATAGCTAGGACCCTCGACCAATCAGGAGCCGCCGTTGCGCGTCCCTACGCAACGACGGTTTCCTGATCGGTTGGGGGGCTCCTCAGTTGCCCGTCGGAGCCCACAGCGAGCGGGTGCGCCCAAGTAATCTACGACATGTCGCCTTGGACGGCTTTCTATGCAGACTCACCGCGTGTACGCCTACCTTCCCCTACTCTGGTGCTTCAAGACATACACCAGTTTTCGTTCGCGGTTAGAATCGACCTTCGCGACGGATTCTATCATATACCAGTGGCCACGGGAACACGGCAGTACTTCGGAGTGAAATGCAAGAACTTGTGGTTCCGATTTTGTGCCATACCAATGGGCTGGGCGTTGTCCCCGCTCATTATGCAGACTGCAATGACCGCAGCGCTATCAGAAATTTGTACTTCTAAGTCCTATGTATACTATGATGACATTTTGCTATTGTCTAACTCTCGAAGTGAACTGTTTAATGACATTCAGAGTTTGCGTGCTGCTAACTTTCAGATTAACGAGAAGTCGTGCCTAACACCAACCACTAAGATTAAGTTTTTAGGTATTTGGCTTGATCTCTCAACGGGCACGGCACACGCGGACCCTGAATACCTGAGGGCAGTACGCAACGTACCGGCTACCTGGGTTCACAACCCACGCTTCGCTCGCGCCTTCGCGGGGATGGTAGGCTGGCTAACCATCGCCTCAACCGCCTCCTTCCCGCTCGCGCGGGCTATACGTAAGTGGCCTGCTGTTGCTGTCCCTTGGATTCGACGCATCCACCGTCTCGACCGGCATCCCACTCGCGATATCACTCTTACCAGAGTGGTATATAGCGATGCTACGCCACGGCAGTGCGCGTGGTACACCGAAGGGATCACGCGCTCTTGGTTAGCGCCTCCCGGCGCCACCAGCTTCGAAGCCGAGTTCTTCGCGGCGCTTTGCACCGTACTCGACTTCCACCCCGAGAACATTCTTTTGTGTGTAGATAATAGTGCTGTATTCTATAACATGTCTAGGCTAGTTTGTCACTCTAATATCCCTTATAAATGCTTGTTATCTCATATCGTACAATTTTTGTAACATTACTTGTGAACTTGTTCCATCTGAATACAATAAAGCGGACGCTCCGTCGCGATGGCCTCCGGCGGATAGCTAGGACCCTCGACCAATCAGGAGCCGCCGTTGCGCGTCCCTACGCAACGACGGTTTCCTGATCGGTTGGGGGGCTCCTCAGTTGCCCGTCGGAGCCCACAGCGAGCGGGTGCGCCCAAGAAGCAACATTCGCATTGCTGTTCACTTACGAGCTCCAAGTTAGAAACTGATGCTCGTATTTTTCCTATAATCTGTTCTGTGTTCCGGTTAACAATGGTCTGCTCGGCTAATTTATTATCGATATTTTCTTCGATAACGTCCGTCCGATTTTGCAAATATGAAATTTTTTGATTAATTTCAATTTCAAAAACTTCGTTATCCTTCCGAACGCCGGCAATCATCTCCCGCAACCCGGTATTTGCCGAACGAAAATTATTTTCCAAAACGTCTTATTTATTCGTTACCGTGGTTAATTTATTGCTTGATTTGTTTTCGTCAATTCGTTGTTGGAATGCTCTACTATTCGCGCACCTTTTCTTGAACGATGACCTTGCTTCCCCCTCCCTGGAGCCATAAACAGCTGAAGGCAAAAGATCGCAGCGAGCACTGATGACAACATTCCCAGCATTAAAACTTCGTTGGCGCAAAACATAAGCTAGTAGCTTTCATAGTAAAGAACGTATGTTCAAGTTTATTATCAGTATCTGAAGAAATGGCTGAGGCAGGTTCAGGTCCTTCAAGGGAGGCACCTAAAACTCTCGAAAAACTTAGGAGGACGTATCGTAGTGGCGAACGCAAAATTATAGAGAAAGTTGCGAAATCTTGTGAAGTGGAAAAGGAGAACAAGGGTTTATTTCATCCTATCAGTCATGCTGTAGATCGGGCTTCTGCGTATACCGGTGCGAGCATTTCCACTATACGTAGAATAAAGATACAAAGAGCCAAAGACCCCTCACAATCCCCAGAAACGCCCGGTAAAAAAGGTAATATTCAAGTATACCCTCTGTAATTATATTTTTTACATACTTTTTCCACCAACTTAACACTTTCAACGAAAGGCTGATGTATAGTATTTTAAGACTTTTATGTTTACCTTGTACTCTTTAGATTGTCACAATTTATAAGAAGCAATTAATGCAATAAAACAAGATTTGATAAAATAAAGATTCAGACAAACACACTCAATACGGTTCAATAGTCAAGGAATTAACCAGTCATGCATTACAGATGAAAGGGGCAATTTTAAATACAAATATGATATAGAACATTTCTATTCTAAATGTACTGAGAGCATAAATCAATTACGCTAAGGAAAAGTTGTGAATTCTTACAGCACAAATCTTAGTAATGAATTATTTCCTCAAATTTAATATTCCTTTATTTTTAATCAATGAATAATTGTTATTATTATTATTATTATTATTATTAAATATCAAATTAAAAACAACAAAAATACTGCTAATTTTATTTAATTTTAATTCAGACCTCAATGTTATTAAGAAAACATTTAAATATGATATAATTCAATGTTTTAACATTCCTTTACTTTTAATAAACTTTTCCTTATAGACTTCAGAATTATCTTAGATAAATTTTCTGTAAGACATGCTTTGTTTTGCTGGGACAATAAATTTGTTTGCATTATGACAAAAATGAATTCCTTCTTATTAATTCTCTCAACACTAATATTGTTTTTATACAAATTTTAATTACTTACATTATAAATGAACCATTTATTCTAAAAACTTGGAAAAATTGTGAAAAGATGTAAAAGGTAAATATAGATATGCATAGGTTACAATAAATTCCTCACCTCTAATTATTAAATTATGGCATCCTACCTTAAAAAACATAAAATGGCATTTTGGTGTAATCACGTCATTATTGTTTGTTAATTTGAAATGTTTCCTAGTATTTAAACATTATTTAAGGGTTTTTTTTACCAGAACAAGTTTTTTTTTTTTTTTTTTGATAAGAGATTCATAAGAGATACGGGATACAAACCAGCATTTTTATTCGGTTGAAAAAGTTGTTCCATCATTACAAAAACTTCAACCTGTTCTGCAAGAAAAGATTAATTGGAAATGAGGGAAACCACTCTTTCCCAAAAAAAGCCCATGCTGTGTAATGTTTTTTGAAGAGTTATAAATAAGAGAACTTTGCTTCTGGAGAGGGCAGATATTGTTGATTGGCAAACTCGTTTCATTGTCCAAACGAAAAATTCTAGAGAGAATGGGAGAGATATATTTTATCTCGATGAATCCTGGATCGACACCTTACTGTTGGAAAATGCTGAGAAAGAAACGACGTTATTGGTGTCACTGAATGGGGAAGTACATCCAAAAGATTTATTGTGGCTAGTATTGGTTCCCAAAATGGATTGATGGAAGACGCTCAATTAATATTAAAGCCAAATCTACAACAGGAGATTATCGTGGTCAGATGAATTCAGACTATTTTGAAAGATGGTTTTGTACAAAAATACTTGATAATCTGCCTCCTAAATCAGTAATAGTGCTGGACAACGCTCCATATCATAGCAGATGCAGATGCAATGGTTAGAAAATAAGGGCATTTCATGTGAAATGTCCATGAGAAAAGAAGCACTATTTCAAAAAATTAAGGAAAATAAGCCTGCTCGTAAGACATACGTTGTAGATGAAATCCAAGCAAGAAAAGGCCACATGGTAATTCGTCTGCCCCCATACCATTCTGATTTCAACCCCATAGAACTTGCATGGGTTAAAATTAAAAGATATGTCAGAGATCATAACGTTTCAGGAGATATGTCAGCAGAAAATTTGCTACAGCTCACAAAATCAGCTTTTGCACATCACCTTCAGACTGGGAAGGTTACTGTAGACATGTACAAAACCCTGAGGCAGAATATTGGACCAAGGATGGCATTGTTGAAATGGCCATTGATGGTATTATTATAAACACCCCTTCACGGTCCAGTGATGAGAGAGAAGATTCTTCTGAGAACTCTCAATATTCTGAATAATCCGACAACTACCCGATTACGACACCAAACCCGAACTTGAATTTATAACCCTCGATTACAACTAACTTGCTCTCTGATTGGGAGGGCAAGTGGGGAAATCTATGTGTAGACACCTCCTCGTGGTGAGTTCTGGGTAATTTCGACAAGAATGCTTGTCAAAATTAGCAAAGATCTACACACGCCGACCACTTAAATATTCTTCCGCGAAGGGGTGCGACACATACCGCCGTCAGACGCACCGTGCGCCATGCGCACCACTTCCAGACGCCTACGCCAGACCTTCACAAATATGGCATCTGCAGGTATTTTGGAACGATGTAACATTCCCCCAGTGAACTCTGATGCAACACCTAGCATCTGCGCGTGGGCCACGGAGGCTGCCTGGGCAGCCTGGCCCGCTTCTGCAGTATCTACTATCTTTGACGCCGAGTTCGAAGCCGCCCTATGGGCGGTACTAGCGTGCCACCCCCGGCACGCTGTTCTCTACGTCGTCAACACGGCGATCCTCCATAATCTTAACAGGCGTATCTGTCACGCTCATCTACCTCACCTTTTAATGCACGCTCATATTGTACATAATTTCTGTTCCTTTGAACGTTACTATGTATCTTCAGAATTCAATAAAGCAGATGCCCCGTCACGCAGAGCCTCCGGCGGATCGACGGGCCCCTGACCAATCAGGAGCCGCCGTGACGCGTCCCCACGCTACGGCGGTTCCTGACTTGAAACGAACGCCTCAGTCGGCTGCCGGAGGTCCCTGCGAGCAGGTGCATCAAGAAAGTCGTTTGTTTGGGAAGATTAGATAGTCTTGAGGTCAATATTCGGTCGGAGGAGTTTCCAAGGGGGAATGCGGTGACTTGTGGGTTTCACAGGGGTGAGGTCAACATTGAGGTCCCGCATAAGATTTTCCAACATTGAGGTCCCTGCGAGCAGGTGCATCAAGAAAGTCGTTTGTTTGGGAAGATTAGATAGTCTTGAGGTCAATATTCGGTCGGAGGAGTTTCCAAGGGGGAATGCGGTGACTTGGGGGTTTCACAGGGGTGAGGTCAACATTGAGGTCCCGCATAAGATTTTCCAATCGAATACCTGGAGGCTGAGGCAGCGATGTTCGAAGAATATATGTTTCATATTCAGGATGGATAATTATTTGGCGACAAGGATGATTAGAGTCCTGATACATAACCACCATAAGATGCAAATAAAATATCCCACCTTCTTTTGAAGGAATACTCATCCGCCTTGGCTAGAGGGTACACAATTCGGCTGGGGCGGTACGCACCTCTGGATACACGGATACCAGCGTTGTGTATACTATTGATGGGTCGCAGACTAGAGGGAGCTGCTGAGCCATACACTTCACTACCGTAATCCAAAACTGAGCGGATCAGTGATCTATATAACTGCAATAGGGTAGTGTGGTCAGCACCCCATGATGTGACATTCAGCATTCCAAGAAGATTAAGGGGGGAGACACATCTGGTTTGTAGTCCATGGATATGAGCACGTCACGTGAGTGACTTGTCAAAACTGAGCCCCACGAATCTGGCAGATGCCATCAATGGAAGCAGATTTCCTCCCAGGTAAAGGATTGGATTGCTGTGCAAATGATATATTCTACAGAAATGCAAACCGAATCATTTACTGGCAGAAAAATTAAAGCGTTGTGCTCCATTCATCGACCTTGTTCAGCACTATTTGGAGTTGCCTCTGGATCACACTGATGCTGCTTGATGAACAGAAGATGGCAAAGTCATCCACTAACAACGATGCCTTTACAGGACCACGCACTCGACGCTACACCATTTAAGGCGATGGCAATAAAAGACACTGGAAAACTGATATTTGGGAATTACCATTTTCAAGAGGGTGACTACAGGAAAGCCTGGCACCCACACCAACACGGAAGTATCTGTTCGAAAGGAAGTTTTGGAAGAATAGAGGGAGCTTCCCCCTATATCCCCAAGACTGAACAATAATGCCTTAAACTAGTAAACTATAACAATGCCATAGATTATATTTGGGCTCAAATCAAAGGATATGTTGCAGAGAATAAGGATTTTGAATTGAGTAGCGTTGAAAAACTCACATGCAACGCAGTTCTCAAGACTTCAAGTATCGCGTGGAAAGATGTGGTAGAAAGCACTTGGCAGGAAATAAAAAAGTCGTAGGCGCAAGAAGGTCTGCAAGAAGAAAATGTTGAACAATTAGTAATATTAGGAAATGATGGTGACAGCAGCAGCAGCAGCAGTAGAAGTGAAGGAATAATCTTGTCTTCAGACTCAGAGGACCTCGGTGTGCGTCCATTGCCTGCGCTATCCGTAGCTGGCGCATCAAGTTTTCAGCGAGGTTTGGGGGGCGATAACGGCCGGGCAGAGTTTATGAACATGGTATCAAAATGTGTCATCGCTTGTCGGTAAGCGTTAATGTTTTGAGATTTCATTTATCTGACGTGTAGGTGGTGCCAAGTGCATAGTAATGTGTGGCAACAGCGCATGGAACTGTCAAGAGTCGCTTAAACACTGCCCCTACTGTAATCATCAGTCTGCGTCATCGACTTTTCGTGGCGCCTGTTTCAAAACTGTCGACGATCCTGCCTTCCACTGTTTTAACCTCTATTTCCTTTCTATTGATTACACATAACTCCCCAATGTTTTCATAAATTTGCACCACTTCCGAAATGTTTATATTTTTCGTATCTTCTTAATTTATACGCGGATTCCTTTTATTTTCCTAAATACTATCTTCCGCCGCTCGTCAGGTTGTAAACATGTAACGGCGTTCTTCTCTGACGACACACCGTTACTAATTTGGAGGTTTTACTCAAAAATAATTATATCCCGCAATTTTTGCTCTACAACTCTGTCCAACATTGATTTTTAAATTTTGTTCTAAATGTTCCATACTTTCGTTTTTGCGTCTTTACCGAAACACGAACATTTCCAAATTTCTGTCTTACCCCTTCACACATCACTTGTTTGCTTGTTTTAATCACTGTGTTTATGTTCCTTCTCCGGCGCATAGGGGGATCATTACACATTGTAGTGGAAGCTGGCGGTTCGTTAAGTCTGCGATAGTTTTTAAACAAATGGAAAGAACTATTGTATTGGTTTAATAACCAATTTTTAATCATTTTTAGAGTATAATCTAGTCATTATAAGGTGAATCATCTAGCTGAGTACAAGTACATCGATGAAAAACCAACTATATTTTGAAAATAGATTTCATGAAATTTCTCACATGGAATCTGATATCGAAGTTCTTGCTGTACCGTTTTGAATGTTAGTGTAAATCACGAAATACAATTTTGTAACACAGTAAATCGTACAGTAAAATCACGATAAACCTTGGTACGTCCTACTTTTGAACTGCCACCGGAAGATCAATGTTTTGTGAGAGGAAAGTTGTGACAGTAAATCGTATGTACGTCCTACTTTTGATGAACAGCCACCGGAAGATCAATGTTTTGTGAGAGAAAGAGTGCCACTCTTGGTCATTGCCATGAAGCATGGCCGCCGCAAAACGCCGCTGATTGCGACGATTTCGGAAAAACAATTCAAGACGCCACAACCGCAAGCAACCGCGCTTCGGCACGACGCGTCGTGACGTCCACCAAGCAGGGGCTGGCCCTTTTCGGCCTCGCCGCGCGTCGCCTCCGCCTGCGCGCACGGCCGCGGCAGACGCACCGGCGTCTACCCAAACGCTGATGATCAAAAAATTAGAATTGAAGATTCAACATTAATTATAAATTCTCGCCACATGGCCCAAAACTTTAGCAACGAAGCGGAAAAATCGCCGCGTTGGGAAAGAGAGGGCTCTGCGGAAATCATGTTGACAATTCTAGACATGAGTTTCCCAAGAGCACTTTCAAAACCACCCGAATCATATTACACACACACACGAGACACACGAAGCAACAGGAGCTCAGGTCTCGGATCTCACGTGTCTGTGACTAGTCTCCGGCGTCGTGTCCTCGTTAGTTCTCTACGAGCCTTACCGCCGCCGAGCAAGACGCCGTCATCAGGCAAGAACCATCAGCAGCCTCTCTTCTGCAGGCAGAGATCGGTACCATGGTAAGCAGCTGACGCCATCACGAGCGCCTCCCGACTCCCCTTCGCGACGACTCCCCTGCGCGTCAATACACGCAACGATCAAAATGAGACAGCGCGTCAATACACGCAACGATCAAAATGAGACAGCGCGTCAACACACGCAACGATCAAAATGAGACAGCGCGACAACACACGCAACAATCAAAATGAGACAGCACAACACGCAACGATCAAGATGAGACAGCGCGTCAACACACGCAACAATCAAAATGAGACAGCACAACACGCAACGATCAAGATGAGACAGCGCGTCACACGCAACGATCAAAATGAGACAGCGCGTCAACACACGCAACGACCAAGACGATCTAGCGCGATAACACGCAACAACCAAGATGAACCAGCGCGACAACACACGCAACGATCAAAATGAGACAGCGCGTCAACACACGCAACGACCAAGACGATCTAGCGCAATAACACGCAACGACCAAGATGAACCAGCGCGACAACACACGCAACGATCAAAATGAGACAGCGCGTCAACACACGCAACGACCAAGACGATCTAGCGCGATAACACGCAACGACCAAGATGAACCAGCGCGACCACACACGCAACGATCAAAATGAGACAGCGCGTCAACACACGCAACGACCAAGCGCGATAACACACGCAACGGTCAAGATGGACCAGCGCGACGACACACGCAACGATCAAGATGAGACTGCGCGACAACACATGCAACAATCAAGATGAGACAGCGCGACAACGCACGCAACGATCAAGATGAGACAGCGCGACAACACACGCTACGAACACGATGAGAGCGCGACAACACACGCAACGATGAGACAGCGCGACAACACGAAACGATTAACATGAGCCAGCCCGACAACGCACGCAACATCAACATGAGCAAAAGCAACACACAGCAACAGTCGAGTTCGGTTATAGTGAAACGAAGTCCCTGGTCCCGCTTCACTTACAAATAAGCGTAAGAAGATGCAGTTATTGTGAACCTGAACCTCGACTATAGTGAACGTAGGAAATGCAACATCATGGAATTTAAATGAATCGCGTATGCTATTAAACGATTACAAGAGCCATCGTTGAGTTGGACGGTGTTCCAAGACTGCAAGAGGCAATGAAATGAGTCAAGTCTGCATTACAATATTTAAGGCCCGTTTTCACGGTAGCATATGTCATGGCATATTCCATGACATTTGAATGGCTCGACTTTTTCACGGTCGACACTTAAGAAAAGTCGAGAGTGCGCGTTAACACGTCGACATCTACTTTCAAAACATCTTTAGTCACGTCACACCGAAGCAGGAGCGCCAGTTTAGACCATTCGAAAGCGCAATGTTGACGGACGTGGTATCTGCAGCAATTGTTGTTATAACAGAGGTTATCGCATCTTCGCAAAGAAGGAAGAAAAGAAAAGCAGTGAGAAGTTGGATTGAGAGGAGGGATCTTCTGGGGGGTTCGAATACACTGCTAAAAGAACTCGCGGCGGATGATACTACATACATATATATACCTAAGCTACAAATTTGACCTTCCAATTCTCCACTAAATCAATAATATATTTCATTTATTTTGCACCAACAACAGTTAAAAATCTGTGTGACGTGCTACAGGGAGAAGTGTAGTCTATGCATGTTTTCTGCAATTGGAACTGTATTACTTCAAGTATGTATCAATATTCTGCCATGTTTCTTATATAAATCCTAGCTTTGGTTAAACAGAATTACGTTTTTATCTGAATAAAAAAGAGATAGATTTAAAGAATTCCATGTGATATTTTCATGCCGTTGTGTAACATTGTCTTCCATTACTTTTCATGTGCATTTCCCATATTTTAAATAAAACCCCTTATTGTGCCTGCATAATTATTTTATTAACACTTGAGGGGTGACGCTGGGTCTGTCAAGCCCATGAGATTCCTGATATGTTGTTGCGGATTGAGTATCGCAGATAAGACATTAAGATTCTCAGAACCTTTCATCGCCTTCCATGCAGCGGCGTTATCACAACTGGAAATTCTTATCTATTGTTATGACTACGACAGCTCATTTTTCCTACGTCGGGTCTGAGGGACCCAGCGTCACCATTGGCGTCCGGGAAACAGACACGTGTGCTTGTGGTTTGTATTCAGGAGTTTATTTGACAGTGTCTTTGCTCTCGTATTGGAGATCGAATTAAGAGTAAAAATTACTTGTACTATATAAGTAAATAATTAATAATTGTTCAATCTTATACATTCAGTCACATCGTAACTTTCTTTGGGGGATTTTATTCATTTATTTATTTACTCATTTCATGTTATCCCTTTTGCAACATGGCTATGACTTCCTTCAACTTGATGAATGTTCGAGACCAATATAAGGTAAGAAAATTGTTTGAGAGCTTTTTGAAAAATTGTAAGAATTCTTACATTATATCCGAGTACGGTACCGTCGATGTAAAACTCGATCCTTTCATAGGGCGTACCGGTTTCAGGAGGTATATCCCCAGTAAATCGGCAAACTACGCGATAAAACCCTTTGCCACTGTAGATACACGAACATTTTATACCACCAATATAGAGGTTGTCGGGATGCAACCGGACGGGCCTTGCAAAATTAATAACAAACCGGAAGATGTTGTGGTAAAGTACGGAAACCAGAAATAAATACATTTTATAACCTCACGAAAGGAGAAGGAGATGTCGATAAATTGTACGCTTCTTACAGCTGTGTGATGTTGAATGTTGCTGCCATCAATGGATTTATTATATTTCTGTCCAACACAAGCGGAAATACGAAGTCGACAATTTATGAAACAATTGAGTATTGAACTGGGAAATGATCAATTGCAATACAGAGCGTCCGCATCATGTCTTCCCAAAGACGTCAAAAACTGCGAAAAAAACTATCCAATACAACACATCCAAAGGAAAAAACAGTAGCAAGAAAGTGAGCCGGATATGCTGAATACACGAAGGACAGAAAGACACAATATAACTGTGAAGTGTTACACATTTTGGGCATGGAGCATTCAAAAATTGTGTGAGAAGACTGTCTGGAAAATTGTCATTAAATGTAAATAATGTAATCAGTATACATTTTTGGATAAATAACAAATATCAACAAAGTTATTGAGTGCACATCATATGCCATTCCTGTTGTATCATTGGGTCATGAACCATCAAAACTAAATAGTTATAACTAAAACATTAAGTGGGTCCGACAGACCCAGCGTCACCGGTCGTCTTACAAAAAATGGTGTCACCACTACAGGGTTATCTGTACTGTAAATTTCATTTAACAATTAGTGATACATCTCGTTACGCAGCGAGCTAGACGGGTCCAAGAAGAGTCCGCTCCGTATGCTCGACTCCGCGGCATCACGTAACGGTACTTCTCTCTCTTTCCATGCCCGGGCGCAGAAGAAATGGCGGCGCCTCTCGTCCAACACAGTGAACGACAACGCGGGCACCTCTCGGCAAGCGCGTGCTCACCAACCACGCAAACCCTCCCCCGAGCGGACGAGTCGCAGCACATCCACAGGGCAACGCACTACAAGCAGACAATCCGTGTTCACAGAATACGCGAGCCCTTCCCGCGCCATCATAACGGACAGCCAATCAACGCCTAATGTCGCAAATCATCGCGGACACGATCCGCGCCCTTCTATCTACGGCAGCATCTCAACAGCAGGCGGAAACAAAATTCGACCTCGAGGCGATTTGGCACTGCGTGACATCACAAAGCGCACTACCGACCACTCCTAAACGTGAACAGGTAGAGGCGCGCTTACTGGCCACCATCAGGCCACAATTTGCGGACCTGGAGGATTCCGAGCAGTGCTTTGTACGCGAACGCGTGCGCCTTCTCGTCATTGCCCTCCGCCACGGCTGGCGGGTGGCAGCTGCCGACGCAGAGGACTGCAACGATTTCGGCATCCGCGTTCGCTACCCTCCACCCCCGCCACACTGCCCGCCGAGCTGCGGGCGCCTCGCGCGGCCGACGCGACGCAGACGCCACTTCGAATTAGTCACCGCGTGCTACGCCAGGCGCCCTGGGAGTTTCCTCAGGCTGCGCGGGCCGATTGCCCCCACCCACAACCTCGACTAGTACCTCCCGCTGTTCCACGAACTGCAAGGCACCCCTTGCAAAATTAGCGACAACACGCAACGATCCAGATGAGCCAGCACGACAACACACGCAACGATCAAGATGAGCAACAGTAAGACACATCAACAGTCAAATTCGGTTAAAATGAAACCTCGGTTTTAGTGAAACAAAATCCCTGGTCCCGCTTCACTTACAAATACGTAAGAAGGTGCAGTTATTGTGAACCTGAACGTCGGCTATAGTGAACGTAGGAAATGCAACATCATGGATTTTAAATGAATCGCGTATGCTATTAGGCGATTACAAGGGCCTTCCTTGAGTTGAGCGGTGTTCTAACACTGCAAGAGGCAAGGAAATGAGTCGAGACTGCATTACGATATTTATGGCCCGTCTTCACGGTAGCATGTCATGGCATATTCCATGACATTTGAATGGCACGACTTTCACAGTCGTGACTCTTCTTTAAAGTCAAGAGTGCGCGTTAACACGTTGACATCTACTTCCACAACATTTTTTGTCACGTCACACCGAAGCAGGAGCATCAGTTTAAATCATTTGAAAGCGTAATGTTGACAGATGTGGTATCTGCAGCAATTATTGTTATAACAGAGGTTATCGCATCTTCGCAAAGGAAGAAAAGAAAGCAGTGAGAAGTTGGATTGACAGGAGGGATCATCTGGGGGGTTCAAACACACTGCTAAAAGAACTCACGGCGGAAGATACCGCATACATATATACATAAGCTACAAATAGCCGTCAGATACATAAGCTACAAATTTGATCTTTCAATTCTCGACTAGATCGATAATATTTCATTTCATTGATTTTGTACCAAAAAAACAGTTAAAACTGTGAGACGTGCTACGGGGAGAAGTGTAGTCTGGGCACGTTTCCTGCAATTGGAACTGTATTATTTCAAGTATGTATCAATATTCTGCCATGTTTCTTATATAAATCCAAGCTTTGGACAAACAGAATTACGTTTTTATCTGAATAAAAAAGAGAGAATGATTTAAAGAATTCCATGTGATATTTTCATGTCGTTGTATAACATTGTCTTCCATTACTTTTTAAGTGCATTTCCTATATTTTAATTAAAACCCTTATTTGTGCCTGCACAATTATTTTATTAACTGGACAGTGCAAATTTCATTCAACAGTTAGCGAAACATCTCTTTTCTCGGAGGAAACTTCTTTTAAGTAACAGGACATGAAGTAATGCCATTCACTCACCGGTGCGCCGCCCTGGGCTCCAATAATTTTGCCCCCCCTCCTCAGAATTTATATTATTTTTAAAAAGAGATTATGATTTGCGTGATCAATGAAGTTAGCGAAACATCTCTTTTCTTGGAGGAAACTTCTTGTAAGTAACAGGACATGAAGTAATGCCATTCACTCACCGGTGCGCCGCCCTGGGCTCCAATAATTTTGCTTCCCCCACAGAATTTATATTTTTAAAAAGAGATTATGATTTGCGTGATAAATGAAACATTTGTAATAATTTGAATGAATGATAATAGCAATAATCTAAATGAACATTAGAAGTCAATGCTCTCAATCGCGGACATGCGCGAATTGAAATGTACAATCTCCTTTTTTTCTCTTTTCGATGGAGCACACAGGGTTCAATTACTTCTTCACACAAACGTCCGCCCATCCTTGATTCCGAAAAGGCGGTTTCCAAGAAGCAGGGGGAGAGGAGGGATTAGTTTGACAATTTACAGCGATTTGCTGGCGAAAGAAGGGTATTAGCATTGCAATAGCATAGCTATCATAGGTAGCATTGCCTCGTTAACTACATTATTCCAGAAACATATTTGGGAAACTTGTATCTCATAGGTTGAGAATCGCCGTATAAACATATTAATCTGCTACAAATTTCAGAAATTGTAATGTAACAAAATGAGTGCTCACAGAACTTGTATCCAGTTTGTTTACATCTAATTCATTCTCTCGTTGGGCAAGGAATAGTGCTTGGCAATTCATTTATTTGCCAATGGGGTGGCCCTTGTCACCCTTTTTAAGCAGACGGCCATGCGTGCTGCACTAAAACGTCAGCGATGCCTACGTATAATAGGATGACGCGCTGTTCGTGCACGCCTACCCAGATATGCTGCTTAACCCTATAAGCGCGGGAAAACGACATAACAGGCCAAAAATGGAGGAAAAATTGAAAACAGGGGAAATGAAGTTTGTGTTCGGACATTTTACTTGCACTGAAATGGCACGACAAGCGGGAAGTGTGGATACTTACCACATGCAGCACTGCAGAGATGGCTGCAAACAATAAAAGCAATTGGAAGACAGGCGAAAATATGATGAAACCGCAATGCGTTTTGATTTATAATCTAAGTATGGGATCAGTGGATAGGGCGGACATGATTATTAGTTAGGTAGAGTTCGCGAGAAAAACCGTCAAGAGGTATAAAAAATTATTTTTTCATATTTTAGATTTATCTGTGCTGAATGCCCATGCCCATAAATTAACTACTGGAAAGAAAATATCTATAGAAAAATTTCACCTTGAATTTATACAGCAATTATAGCAATTTGAAGCAATTATAGAAAAATATAGTTCAGAAAGACGAAAATCTGGAAGAGGCAGAAGGTCGGAAGATACACCGACTCGCCTGACACAGCGACATTTTCCGACTATCGTCCCATCCGAAACGAAAAAAAAAGAGCTCAGCAAAGATGCGGCGTTTGTTCTAAGAACAAGCTATGTCGTGAATCCAGCCACATGTGTGCGCAATGTAACGTAGGATTGTGTGTGCATCCATGTTTCATGATTTACCATATCAAAAAAACATTAAATCACTTACTGTCTTAAAACAATTTAAATATAAAACAATTTTTTTAAAACAAAAAAATGTATAAATAAATTTAAAAAAATATTTCTAACTTCAATCAAAACCTTAGCTCTGATATTGTTATCCTTTACAGGAGGACTGAAAGCAGTCCGGAAAGGCAAGCTGACCTCATCAGATAATGAGGAGATTGAGGTCGATCTAGTCTCGACCGCTCTGGTGAAGATTAGACAGAGACTCGGAGGCTTATGACAGGATAGTCGCAAGAATCAACGCAATCCCAGAAACCTCAGAGATCGCTGCACAAAACAAAGAGTTTCTAGTTGAATGCCTCCACCAAGCAGATGCCATCTTCAGAGGCTCTTACACAAGTACTGGTGGAGATGCCTTTGAGCAACAAAAGTCGAACATCGACCCAGTATTTCTAGCATTCTTTATACCATTCAGTACCCTCAAAATCAAGATTAATGATTTTGCTAGATATCAAAGAGCAATCTACACCCTAACCAAAACCATTAGGGGTAAAACTAACATGGCAAAAGCTATGGGAACATTGACCAATCTACCGGGAATTAGAGTGCTGATAACAAAACTTTCTGCCAGTCAAGAAATTCACCTCCCACCATGGGTACTGAATAGTAGCAGAATGTATGACATGGGGGCGGTGATAGGTGGACTTGATCTTGCAGCACCAAAGGTCCTTAATAGACCTGCAATATCATGGAGATACTTTCTGGGGCTGAGATATTCTCATCTCACAGAGTGTTTCAAATTCATTTACGTTTCGTGGGAACTTGAGGGTCTGCTAGACGACAATCAAATTAGGCTGTCATAGAGAGCCCTTCAGCAGCTCATCATGGGAAGAGTTGGGCCACTTGCGAACACAAACCAGATCACTGGGAATGCCCTCAATGTCAAAATTGTAGCTTAGTATATAATACCTAGAACAGATATATGTATCAATTATAATATTAGTATATTTAATGTATTCATAGCACATGTATCACTTAACCTTAGTATTAAAGTGTATTACTAACAGCTTGTTATTAAAGACAGATTCACCGCAACCCGGCAAATGCACCACTATGTGAAACCTGAAGATCGTACAACCCGAATTCTGGAGGTTAGATTTAATGGTCACCGATCCTGATGCAGTAACAGCTCAGGTCCGGCGTAGGATGATTGCCACATTACCTTCAAATGTGGTTATTACAGGGGGGGAGTGGGTAGAGGATTTTTCCAGTCGCTATTACAGTATCATGGTACGACCGAGGAAAGGCAGAAGGCAAGGGCCAATTCTCACTGATGTCACAAACTCTGACGAGCTTGCCTGGTTAGTACGACCACTATCCGAGGAGTCATACCACCGGATCCTTGACCTCGAGAACCTCTCCGCTTCATCCTCGGGATTGGTAGCGTCGACTCCTTCAACTGGAAGCTAGCTCATATAGAGAAAAAAAAAAAAAAAAGCGCGCGGTAGGAGGCGCGTACGCGGAAATGCTACCTGGCGGTCCTCTTGACAACAGACTACGACGAGACGCGACAGACAATGTTAACGGAGGATTTCTCCATAAAACAAGCGCAGTAATAGGAAGATTACTCCGAGAAGCGCAAAGCGCTCAACGCCCCCCAAGGGGCTTGGAGACGCGTTGCGTCGAAGTAGACGCAACAAATTAAAAAAAAAAAACCATCTATGCATTACCAATAAATTCCTATCCTATGAAATAATAGGGTTTCTGACCATCACTATCATATCACCTTCTACCTCCCATCTGTTTTCTACTATTCTCTTCTATCTTTTCTATCACAATATTTGTTTGATAAATTTTGCTAAATCTCTTTTTTGAGTTTTGTCTGCTGTTTTGGGGTGCAATCTGGTGCACTCGAGCTGATTTTCATTGAGTTGCATTGAATTGCCCTATCTAATCTTTATAAAGGAGAATTGAAAATACCGGGGTGCAAACCTAACCTCATTTCGTACGCACATTGTGGCTTTCCACCATTTTCCTCTACGATGGGTAACGACACTGTGTCCGACGACTGTGCTGCATGTCACCAGCGGTGTGATAGTGGTAGTGACAAGTATTTTGACTGTGATAGCTGCCAACGTCATTTTCACGTCTCCTGTACGGACTTAACTTCTTCTGAGATACGTTGCTTGGAGTTGAAGAAGCGAACTCTGAAGTTTTTATGCGTTGACTGCCAGAGAGGCTTGCGGTGTTTACCGAAGCTTGTCGCAGATATAGCCAGGTTGACAGCAAAGGTGGAGAGTATGACTACTGCAGCATGTGATACTACACACAATACTAGTCAAATCTGTGATGTGAACATAGCGGACGAGGTAATGGATAGAATTAATCGTTGAAACAACTTACTGATATACAACGTCGAGGAATCCAGTGCCTCTTCCGAATCTTTGCGTGCAAAACAAGATCTTGAACAGGTTATGTCAATCTTTAATGATGTTGTTGACGTTGATATGAGCGACATAACCAAAACGGTGCGATTGGGAAAATTTACAGCGACAAAGAAACGTCCAATAAAAATCTCTTTTAAAGATCCGGACAAGGTAATATCTGTACTTAAAAACAAAAGAAAATGTGCTGAACCATTCAAAATTAATTCTGATTTAACACCCAATCAGAGAAATCAATTGAAATTATTGCGAGAAGAACTAGACGAAATTAATACAAATGGCAAAGTAAAAACTATTAAATATTTTAATGGGACTCCAAAAATAGTTGACATAAAGTCAAATGGAACTTCAAAAAATGTATAACGAAGGACAATTTGAAAATTTATTATCAAAATGTCAGAGGATTGCGAACCAAGATTAAAGAACTTGAGAAATATAGCTTCGTTTTGAATGATTATGATGTTATTGTCTTCACAGAAACGTGGTTATTTCCAGAAATACTCAGTTCGGAACTTTGTTTGAAAAATTTTACTATCTATAGAAACGACCGTAACAAAAATAATAGTCCATACAACAGAGGTGGTGGTGTCTTGATAGGTATAAAAAACACGTATCATAGTGTCAAAGTTGAAAGCTCTATAGACGTAGAGCATTTATTTATTCATATGCGTTCTGATGTAATTGATTTTATTATAAGCTCCGTTCATTTTCCACCTTTAACGAACAATGACATTTTTCTATCTCACTCAACAACGATTGAATCATTATACTTAGAGTATCCAAACTCTTACGTGGATACTTTTGGGAGACTACAACCTCCCCCATGTCAGTCAGCAACTCGATTCACTGGTTATTATATTAAATAATGTTTGCGTTATCTACCTCTTGAGTTTCCTTACTCGTATATCATTACCTCTAACAAGATGTCGTGTCGGCATGGAAGTCGGGACCTCTTCAAGAACTGGTGGAGCAGTATGCCCCCAAAGATATTTTTAACGCCGACGAGACGGGGCTTTTCTATTCCCTAATGCCTGAAAAGACGATGGCGTTCAAGGGAGAAAATTGTCACGGGGGTAAGAAGAGCAAAGACCGTGTAACTGCTTTTAAGTGCTAACAGTGATGGGACAGAAAAATTGCCACCGGTCACGATCGGGAAATTTGCGAAGCTGCGATGCTTTAAACACATTAAAACTCTGCCCACCAAATATGAACACAATAAAAATTCGTGGATGACCACGAAAATCTTTGAAGATTGTTTGCGGGCTTTAGATGCCAGAATGGGTATCAGAGGGCGAAAAATACTACTATTTGTAGACAAGTGTTCAGCACATCCACCAGACACCTCATATCTACGGAACATCAAGGTGCAATTTTTCCCCTCGAACTGCACCAGCGAGTTGCAACCCATGGATCTAGGGGTTATCCGAAACTTAAAGTTGCACTACCGAAAAATGTTGGTGCAACAGGCCATCCGCTACATAGACAACGGAAACAGGAGTTCGACTAAAATAAATGTATTACAGGTAAAATTTTTAGTTTTATGGTCAGTGAGGTAGAATTTTTAGTTTTTATAATCAGGAACACTCCTTTTTTTTCTCATAGGCTATGCATTTTATCTCCTCGTCATGGCAGAAAGTTGAAGAATCTACCATCAGGAACTGTTTCCGGAAAGCTGGATTTGGCAGCCCCGAAGATGATGTAGAAATGGAGTTAGCTTTGGGAGATTTACCCATCAATCAAGCGGACTTCACAGAATTTGTGGATGTAGATAAAGATGTGGTTACATCTGAACTAAGGTCCATTGAGGACATTGTGAGTGAAATCAACGAAGAGATTGATGAAGACAGTGATGATGAAGTGGATGATAGTGAAATAAATGTAGTAGGTTTCAGTGAAGCCGTTGCAGCATTAGAAACTGTTAAAAAGTTTGTTATGCAACACAGTGTCGCAGATGAGGTGATGGGACAGCTATCACGTTTGGAGGGGGAAGTGTATACCTTGGGGGCTTATAATGTTAAACAGACCAAGATAACAGACTTTTTTCATAAGTAATCATTTAAACTACATATTAAAATCTTCTTTTTTGGTAGTAAGTTTTCTAATAAAACAGTAGAGTAAAAATAGAGATTTTTTTTTTTTTGCTCATAAAATTCAATTTCAGTTTTGTGTTTTTCTCACTTATACATTTTTTTTCTTCGGTCCCTTGAAAAACGTATAAATGAAGTTTTACTGTATATTCTTTACATCTATAATCAATAAGAATTGAGCTAAAATTAAAGGTCATACTTTTTTATCAGAACCAAATATGTAATTCAAATCCAATAAAAAATCAAATAGATGTCAATCTTCATTTTTAGTTTTGAATTTTACAACTAACCAAATGCGAGCATCAGGTTTTATTTTCATTAACTAGCTAACATTGAACTGGACACTAGAAATTTTCTCTGCATAACAGAGGGAAGTAACTCTAGGATTCTCACTTCTTTACAAATAATTATAGTAATAAGTGAACGTGAACCAAGGGATTATTTTGATCTCATGTACAGTACTATAGGATTCTGCAACTACAATGCTAGGAAATGTAAATTTATGTTCTACTTCCCCAATCTAGATGTTTCTCTCCTGTTTCAAAACTGCATGCAATGACTGCAAAACAAATTTGAATTTTTTAACTCTTGAATCTTAAGTTTACCGTGAATTTAAATAATTGAAATTTGCAATGTATGCACATCAGAATATTTTGATTTCAATTTAAAACAAAAGACATCTCTTCTTGAATATACCTGTGGAATGTCAATGCAATCCTGAAATGGTATCTCTTGAAAATTTAAAAAAACTAACAAACAAACAAACACTTTAAAGTACGATACTGATTACAATCTTCATACTTAACTTGAGTTTCAGAAACTATTATTTCAATCACTATAAGTAAATAAACCTGAGTCACAGATACTGAGCATCAAGTATAAGCTTAAGATCATTGTGCACCAAATGTTTACTGCCTCTTCCATTTTAAATCAAATTGAACATACACAAAAATACCAAGAATTTTCCTCAAAACAAAAAAATCACAGTAAATCAATTACATAGGATTACACCAGTCATCCTCAAACCATAACAACATAAGTCAAAATAAGATAGCCCATTGGCAATAAATTTTAATACACTCACTATCTCTTCAACCTCTGCACCTCAGTTCCAAGAATATCGCAAAATTCTCTCTGCAACGAATGTCACTGGCACCTGATGTCAGCATGAAGACACTCCAGACACCAAATGCTAAACAAAAACCACAAACCAATTAATGAACTTCCTTAAACTAACAGTGCCACCCTCATCAGATGCATTGCTTTCACCCACGGACCAAACCTACCTATAAATGCTGTGAATTATAAAAGTTATTGGAAGAGCACTGATTACATAGGCAGGCAAACCTGAAGCTATCAGTAGGCTACGCTTCATATGCTTCACCAAAAGGGGATACAAGCTGCTGTCCCAAATTTCTCAGTCCAAGTAGAGAATAGTCATAGCACTGCCAACTATTCTCTGTTCATACTATTTCAATATTAGAAACCATATTTTTATCTATGAAGAAAAAGGACCATGATCGCAATGGAAGCAGTTTATGCTTGCAGTGTGAAATTTAAAGGTGAATTTTGATTTCACTGCACTTAGGAATTTTGCAAACTACTTTTAAAATTAGTAGTAACTATCTCTTTTCAATTATGTATCAAACCTTTTGTTGATCAGAGATCTGAGCCAGCTTTGGACAAAAGTATTCAGGTGCATTACAGTTCAGTTCGTTGTTCAGTACAAAGGTCATAAGGCAGTGAAACACCATATTAGATGAAGATGAAACATTTTAATAACAATTTGCCAAAAATAGTGAACGGATTTCTAAGTAAATAGATATTTACTAAATAAGCTAATATCAATTTTTACTTTGCTTGTACTTTGTTTCACAAAGTGTAGAGTTGAAAAATGCTACTTTTATTTTCCTTTTTTTTTCTCTCTAAATTTTAGTTTGATACCTATTTGAATAAATGTCCTTGTATTGTCCATACTTCATATAAAATCTGTCCATACAGCACAAGCATATTAAGTTCAACAGTGATATTTAATTTAATATTAAAAATGCATTTCAACAATTAGTGATAAAAATTTTTCAGCAATTCCTTTAACATGAGTTTATTAGAAAACCAGGGAGAATGGACAATGGGAACACAAGAGTAACTTTTAATATTTTTTACTTTAAGTGTACAATAGATCGACTCTTCAGCCCTAAGGCCCTGTATGAGGGACCTGAGTGAACGGAGATGAAGGAGGCACGAAGATGTGATGATCTATTGGATTTGTTTGACAAATGACGTAATGAGACCTCGATAGTCTCGGAGGTAAATTAAATGATGGAGAACATAATCCATAAGAAGGTCCATGGTTTATCTCAGTGCGCACATACAACACATTGGAAGTTGTAAGAAACAATTTTGCTGAAGTTCCTTGCATTGCAATGACCGAGTTTTTCAGAAAATTGAAAGGTTCACTACTATTAAGTGCTGAATTTGAAAACTCACGATCCTTCTCCCAGTGACCTCATAAGCCTCCTTATTCTATTCACATTGGTTTAGATCGGTGAATGTGGAGAGCAATGTTAGCTGAAGCTAGGTTTACGTGCATGCAATCCACTGCGCAATTAGGAGTGTGCACAAGATTGTTTGTCAATTGTAATATTACAGTTAATTTTTCTGTAAGTACTATTGAACTACTTATGTTGGCACATAGGCAGCCAAAACTCTTTCAAATTGGGCACTTCTTTGAAGTCTATCATTTATAACTAGGACCCAGGTATTAATGACAACTATATTTTATCTGAACCTTCAGGTGATTTTTAAAATAATTTAACCTGAACCAATAAACCATTTTTAATACGAATCCAGGTATAGTCGATTAGCAAAACCTATTTCTACTGTGCATACAGTCGTACTTACACAGATTTTAGTAAAAGGTCATATTTTGACCTAATTTTGCCCAAAATATATACCTATTTCTATTGTGCATATAGTTGTATTTACACAGATTTTAGTGAAAGGTCATATATTGACCAAATTTTGCCCAAAATGTATACATGTCATATTTTTAAGGATACAAGAATAAAAAGCTTGAAAATTTGTCTCGCATGATAATGTATCTAGTGGCATTGTCACAAATAAACTCAACAATTATACCACAAAGGATTATTTGAAACAAAAGTGAATTTAAACAGAATGAGTTTGGTCGAGCTTGTGGTCACGTGACTGAAAAAGTGTACAAAAAAATTGCTGCGAGTTCGTCAGTGAAATCCTGGATACTCTACAACGTGCAAAATGAGCTATATAATTTCTGGAAATGTTGCAATATTTCAAGACAACGAACCAAAGGTGCACTGCAGTGACATTGCCACCTTTAAATTTGCTTCTGTGATCTCATGTAATGTGGAAAGGCACTTTTCCTGATACAAAACTAGCCAGTGTAAAATGCCTTCAGGCTAATGAACACTGAAATTCCAAAGTCAATTGTTTTTAACAGAACAGACAATATTGACTGTAATGCCAGAATTCAACATGGATCTGTGCCGTTCGTATCCCTGCTGACATTCCTCTACGAAACGAATCAATCCTTCAGGGAATTCCTAGAGAATTATACTCCATTTGCAATCCTGGATAAGTCAACACTTGGGAAGATGCATGTTTCACCCATCTACCATGAAACTGTTCAGAAGTTAAGAAATGAAAATAAAGAATGTCCACTGTAGGTCTCCACTGAAGAGACTAGACAAAGGAAGGCTTGTTGGCCATGTAGTTATGGGCTTGTTAAGTGAACATTTATTCTGAACGGATTGATATGTATTGAGGATATTGGTTAAGTACAAGAAAAATAGCCAAATTGATCAATAGAGCCATTGGTATTCTGTGGCGAAAGGGCATTATAAATAACATGTTACGCTTCATTAGTAATGCTGAACCTTAAAATGCTCAAAGCTGGACAAGCATTATCCTTAAAATGACTTAGTATTTTTTTTTCTCTTTATTTTCTTTCTCAGTGTGCATGTTGGACATACTCAGCACACTGCACTTTATGTAATTGTTACATTCCATTGTTTATTAGAGTGGATAAGTACCATTAGTTACATTCTACCAAAAGCAATGTAACTTGCTTTGAGATGGAATAATATTTGGATATTATCGCAACATGTGTCTTGTTAATTTTTCAAATCCTAGAGGCAATATATCAAAGCAACATATTTCCAGCTTAAGATCTCTAGGGTGGAACAGATCTATGCTCACTCATCTAATAATGAATCGGAAAATATTCAGATGTCCGATCATAAATCTGATGACATGCGCAGAACACGAGAGAATGGTTTCAATTGTTTATATACGTACATCAGGACTGTCCGTTGATTAGAATAAATAAATGACATTAAAAATTGCACTCAATTCTTTGAAATTGAACAAAAAAATTTCAGAAACAATATAATTTACAGTGAAAATGATTTAATTTTCTCCTTCTTTCTATAATTTGATAATCCTTAATCAGTAAATTAAAAATTCCAGGACAGAAGAAACTGCATTAAAAGCTAAGTAACATACAATTCACTACACCACATTTTCTATACTTACTTCAATGTCCATCATCAAGAATCCATTTCACTGCAGCACTGCTATTTTACTGTTCTTGTTCACAGAGGCTGAAGAAGCAAGAAATATGGATGTCAATGAATGCTAATGATGAAGTCTGTCTCATCAGATGCAATCTGTAAAATAGAAGGGGGAAAAAAGTCAAATTATATGCATTAATTAATGTTAATAATGAGAGGTAAAACATTGGTCAGAAATGAATAATCAACTTAACAATTTATTCATGGAAGGGCTCTGATGAAACTCCCAAAATTGTAGTTGTGATAATTTTTGGATATCATATTTCATTCATGCATTGACATACAGATGGCTCTTTTTACCTATTGGCTCATATGTGACATCCTATCATAATGCAATGCACTTCAACTTCAATCCCTCAAAAGCAAATCATTCTCTTGCTATCCCAACTCTATGTGTGTTTGCTAGCTAATTAAAGTGGACTTGCAATCACTTACCATATATGCTGAATAACAAGCTCCAAACTCGAAGATAAAAACTGGTACAAAACATTTGTTTCGTTCATAAACATTCTCACTGCTCTTCGTGGACCTCCCCTAAAAAATTAACAGATTAAAAAATTAAAAAAATTAAATTAACAGATTAAAAAAAGGTATTATAAATAACCTGTTAACATTATAAACTACCTGTTTTAAAACAGCTTGTATTTTCTCACTTGATCTGTAAATGTTACAAAATTTTCCAAACCCCCCTCAACTTCCAACCCCCGCAAAAGTGCTTAAGCAAGAATTCTATCTCGGTGTCCTAGAATTAGCAAGCAATTAACTTTATCAATTGCGTGCGTCCGCAAAGAAACATTCCCGAAACTTTACATCAAAATTTGAACATTTGCAATTTTCGAAAATTCAGGCTTAAAAATGGAGTTTAAAAAAGCGGGTATTCTAGCGGAGACTGGGTTATGCGCCGCGCGATGTTCATTTGCTCCACAGAGACGTAATGCAGGGAAGTGAAGAACCTTACAGTGCTTTCTTACGAAAGTGAATTGGTAATTGTAGTGGACAGACTAGGTTGTTTACAGTGAAGGCAACGGCCGAAGGACCGAGCCTCGCAGTGACTTGGATCCGAGCGAGCGACGTGAGAAGACAGTCTTTGAGAGCAACGTCACGAGGATATGGCAACGCATGTTGCCGTATATCTTCGGAGACATGGCTGTAAAGTACTAAATAGATCATTTTTGGGCAATAGGACGATACACGGAAGTGGATATAATGGACATGAATTCAATTTAAGATTTAATATCATTGAGTAATCATTTATAAACCCCCTCTCCATTCCAGTTTCATATTTCTTACGCTTAGATTGGCTGTATGATTACTAGTGGTGGGGTATATCAGCGAACAAATGCACATCTCACTACGCTCATAACAAAGTGTGCGCTATAATCCCCAAAAAAGGCAAGCGTTGACAACTACGAGAAATTTGTTTACGTAATTTATAATTTTGTCCTTCAGACAATTCTGCAAAAACGACTCAAAAACTTGAACTTGAACGTAAAAGACAATCTTCAAACTTGAACTTGAACGTTAATAGACAATTTCGAAGACTCCAACAAAATTATTTTTAACTTAGATAATCTAACTCAAAGCATGCCGAAAAATTACGCTTATGCTTTTCGAAAATTCAGAAAAATAAACGAAAAATCACTCTTGCGCACTTCGCTATGTTCGACAAAAAACAACGAAAAGTTGTAGCAATTTCAGAGAATTTTTGCAGTTTAGAATTCGTGTTAAGTACCCGCAAAAATTAAAATGATTAGTTTCAAATTCATGGGACCGCGACAAGATCGTTTCAAATTTGGTGAAAATGCTTGTAAGCGGTTTGGGCTCTAGATATCAGACGAACATTTGGCCGAAAACAATAGTTTTCGGTATTAACCACGCACAAAACATCGGTTAACTGTGAAATATATTACAGGAAGTAATTATACATTGAAGCACTCACTTTTAAGGTAAAAGGGATTCACGAATTTACGTCGAAAAATTATTTTTTCGCTGCAGTGTTACATACTTGTATGTTTCCCCATTTGCTAATATATCATGCCAGAAGGTAAAACTATAAAATAACAAAGTGAATGACAACTACTTCAAGTCAGAAGACAAGGTAAAAGCATTTGCTACCAAGAAAACGCACTAGCTTTAATTTTGTGTGAATTATTTCTTTTACTAGGAGGTAATATTGGGAAAATACGCTGAAGAACGCTGGGAATATCAGCACATACTCGTATTGTGAAGAACGATTTGCGAAGTGAGATTGCCCAACTCGTTCATTTCAGCAGTGCGTCAATCGAAAGAAATTAGCTCCTCAGATGAGATTTCATAGAAAAAGTACTTTCTTAAATACAATTTGTGAAAATCACTGAAAAATGTATTAAATAAATCACCAAACATTAACGTCGGAAAGGAAACTGGATACTCCGCAACTGAAAGATTACGGTTTCACGGTGAATTACCGCGAGTGAAAAATGATGAACATTAAAAACAGGTGTAGAAAAAAGTAGATATGATTGCAACTGTAAACAAAAAATATTTTTGGGGTCCCCGTGTGGGGGAAACTATATTATTTTAGAACGGACTCTCGTTTGACAGTGCCCTGTTCTTCACGACGAAAAACTTGACACTTCTCAACTTTAAATTAATTTTATTACTTACATTCCTAAACATATTTTACGTAGGGTTCATCTCCTTAGGCCGAAGGGACGAACATTCGAGTAAATCCCTTGCGGCTGAGATTTTCGTCCCCACGTACTCGCGATTTCACAACCCATGCACGAAGTCGAGAGTACTAATTGCACTTAGGGCATGGGATTTGTCAAAAGGCATTGCCATAAATATTGTGGACCGGTGAACAGATGTAATTTTGTTTATCTAATTTGAAAACCTGGATCACTCACGCTACACGGAAACTTCGTCTTAGAACATTCGTCAGAGCACCATATCTAGTTTCCGTGGAATCGTCTGACAAGTGTTGTGATAACCACTATACTTTCTATCATTTCGAAATTTTCCTGATTAGTCCCGCAAGTAACGCGAGTGCACTGTTTTTTCCTACTAGTAAAATCACAGATTCAGCCATTATTACACAAACTATTCTGAACTTTCGCCGGACTTGGCAGTAAAAAATAATTTGTAATAATCGTACAAATGCTTCAATTCGCTGATAAAGTATTTCCTAAGTGCGGTCAGTAACGTGCTTAAAAATTGTATTTCTTTGTGGAATGAAGCAAACCTCGGGTTTGTTTAAGTAAACGGTGGAAAAATGTTTGAAAAATAATTTTTAAAATGTATTTACTATAAACATTTACAAGTAAAACTGTTACTTAAGATTTAATAACCCAAAAGGTAAACATACTTCAAGTTTCCAGTAAAAGGATTTACTTTTACTCACACGACCCAGTAATTTTACAATACATGTTAATTCTTACCCGCCCTTCCACAGAACACTTGAGACCATGCTTTCTTTTATTATGTTTTTTCGGAAAACGAGTTTAAAACGTTTGCATGATGAGAAAATTAAACTTAAAATATTTTTAATACATCGCACTAAAAACTCGAACTCTCCTATTTTTAATGCTGCATGAAGAGCTTACCTTAAAAAAATTTCTTCTTGTGGTTATAAAAACACGAGACTGTCATAAAATTGACAACACTCAAACAGGATTCACCACCAGGCCTTCCAGTCTACAAGGCGAAGGGATGTCCACAGCCAGTGCACAGCAGAACAACCTTCTCCGCCGACAGCCCGCGAGGTTCTGCGCTGCAAGCAGGGTGCGTGCTAGTCGACCCTTCAGCTTGCGCAATATCTTCCCGTCCGTTGCGCGCCAAAATTGCATCATGTTCCCAGGGTATTCGAAAAAGCAAATTTAGCCTAATTGAAAGAGGGGAAGTTCAAACAATTCGATCACAATAATATGTGATGTAGTCATTCAAAAAATAATCGAGCGTTTCTTATTATATTTGTGTAGTTCACAGGATCTCCCAGCGCGCGAATAACCAACCAATCAGAATGTGTGAAATTCAAATTCCCCTACTACGTCGCAAGTTTGAGCCCACTTGTGTTATTTGGAAGGAATTGGTTGGAATTTCGCCATTGTGGCCTACACAGAGAGTATATCTCATGCCTACATCTCATGCCCAGTTTCATGTTGAAAAGAAGTATCTTAGGGGCCGTCAATAAATTACGAAACGTAAATTTGGAGTATTTTGAATACCACCTCCCCCTCCGTAATGCACCTGTAACGCGCATTTAAACTCCCCCAAAATAATTATGGCACGCTTGAGGTCCCTCCCCATCATTCACAAAATATATAAATAAATTATATCACAGAAAAAAAATTTGCATTAATTTTATTTGTTACTTTTTAAAATTTACGATAATTAATAATCAATTAATTTGCAATGTGGCTACACGTAACAAGATTGGGAACAAGTATTGTGTAAAGTAAGGACGCATAAACGTTTCTTACAAGCCGTGCAAACGTCGTTAAGGATGACACATGAGTGCAATTAACCAAATAAACTTTTGCTCATTAACCCAAACTGCTTTTGCTCGGTTCTAATTCAACAAATTTAAATTCCCCCATTTGATTTAACTGAAAACCAAATGTAAACATTCATGAAACACTTACCAACGTTCTGACAAAACCCTTGCAAATTTTCTCAATGTGTAATATTAAAGATAGAGACTTTTCTCTTGAAATAAAATTTTTCTTCAATTCTTTACTCAACATTTAAAACAAACTTTTCTCAAAAAAATTATAGCAATTTTTTTATTGAACTTTGTTCACGAATAGCGTAAAGAACAGTTAAGAGAATGATGTAGATCTCATTTTCCTTAAAATCCCTCATTTTTCTAAAATTGCAAAAGTTCAATTTTTTTGGCATGTTCCTAGTTCTTTAAAGACACATCTCTAAATAAGGTCGTGTACAATTTTTCGAAAATATGAGTAGTTTTCCGCGTAACATTAAGTGAAATGTAGGCAATTAAACAATTTTAAAAGACTTTTTCTCAAAAACGTCAGCAATTTTTTCTTTACATTTTCCTCTGGAAATTCTCTATAAATCGAATATTTTTTCTGGCCCTTGAAAATTCCATTTAATAACGTCGAACATTATTCCTAGACATCGAACTCATTTTCTGACTTGACTATTTTTTTCTGAGAAAATAAAAATGAACATATCATAAATTGTTTCTAAAAAAATTAAATCGTTTGGAAGTAGAGTATTCCAACTGCCGAAAATGTAACTTCCTTCTGAAAGTTTGTATTATTGAATAAAAGTTTATACTCTTTCTACGTGGCGGTAGCTCAGTGCATCAACTGATGTCACTGCAGCGCCTCTGACCGGGAGGTCCTAGGTTCGAGTCCTGACAGCGGCAGGATTTTCGACACTAGTTTGCTAGCTAGGTCGAATTCAGTCGCTGTCTGGAGGAGAATTCTAGCGGCCGGCTGCTGTGATCGGTAGTTTTCAGTGGTTTCTCCGATCAACCCCAGGCGAATGCCGGAGCAGTACCCTACCAAACGGGCCACGGACCGCGCGCGATCTGTCCTTCCTCTTCCTTGTCCTATCCTCTCCCCTTACACACACACTTACACTAACATGCACTACACTACCACATATTTCGGGAGACCGGTCGGGAGCTTAGAGCTTGTCCCGACTGGGGCGGTGCCCCGCTGGTGGGAGAGTCCTGGTTAGGGGGAAACCCCAGTGGCCGACGGTAGGTCGGCGCCGGATCTCGCCATCCAGCGCGGGAAGATCACCGCCATCTCGCGAGAAAAGACATACACTACACTAACGGGACTAATGACCGAAGTAGTTGACGCACCCGGAAACACGAAAAAATCAATCAATGAATCAAAATTTTTCTACTTCCGGTTCCCAGCTTTCTCATGAAGATAACTCCACTTCCGCTGTCGCTCCCCGTGGGAACTTGTCAGTCGTGGGAACGCGTTCGCCCAAGCGATCAGGTCTAACGCGTGCCCCTTCGTCTAAGGCCCTGTCAGAAAATGTTGGTTGTCATTTCAGAGCAGGTTGTGTTTGCTGTCACACACGATGAGTGTTCGAAATGTCTGAACGAAAATCCTTTAATGTTACATAAAAAGCAATACTTACTTCATGTTCCTATTTATAAATGTGTGGAACGAATGATTAAAACATTTGTTAATTATTCAATGTTTAAATTTTCCAATTTACCCAATTTGTCCAAATTTGTTTCTATAGCAACTGCTAAATTTCATAATGACTTGATTTTTCTGTGTATCGAAGTTTTTTTTTATATCGAATATTATTGAAAGACCCGTCAGATTCGATATAGAATGGGGGTCCGAAGGTATATATTTTTAATCTCTGATTTCCTTGTCTCATGTTGGCAGGGTTACCAGAAATTTTTTCCCCAGCGGAGGACATTTTATGAAAGAAAGAAGGACATTTCAATGAAAAGGAGGACATTTTGCCTTTTTTATACTCCACGATGTATAGATAACGTATTCTACTATTCCACACCCTGATAGTCTTTGAAAATCACATTAGACTCTGCGTCATTAAAAATGAAGGCTTCCAACGGGATAACTTCATCCCCGCACTCTCCTTCGTTATTCACCAAACAATAAGCATTAATAAGTTTTATATCACAATAAGCCTAACGATCTATTATGGAGGCCATTTATTGGAGTAAAAATGTAGATATTCAAAACATGGAGTTCCTTTTATTAATTGAATTACTTTAAAATTATGCCAGTATTCATTTCATTTCAACAGAACAAAAAGGAGGGCATTCCATGTACATTTAAAAAAGGAGGGAGGACAGGATGGCAATGTTAAATGCAGGACATGCCCTACAAAAGGAGGACAGATGTTGCGAATCTGCAATAGAAGTGTCAGCCGTCCGCCCGCACCAAGTCAGCCTACTTGAGAATACAGAACCTTCCAGCGCGATCGTCCCTCGGGAAGGGAGGAGAGGAGAGGAACCAAGGGTCGCCAGAGGGTGGGAGGTAGAGGGAGGGCCCCAGGGACTGCGACTGAAGAATCCGGTGGGTAACTTACTCTTGAGCAACAAATAAGCGACAATTTGTTATGTAGTTTTTTGTTTATCATTGAAACTTATGGTTTTCTTGAAATCGTTGCATTTCCTGATATGAATTTGACGAAATTTCACATTTCCGATATTATTTGAAAAGCAACAAAATTTCTTTTTTTGTGAACTCTTCAACAACAAAAAAGCGACAAATTCATTTGTCGTTCTTTTTTAATTTTCTCTGTAATTTCTTTGTTTTCTTGTGTTAGCGATGCTAATTTCATATCAAGCATGGCGTTTCACAAAACATCACTCAACTGGTATTATTTGAAGAGTGATAAAAATTCTTTTTTGGAAACTCTGGAGCAACAAAAACGCGACAAATTCCTATGTTGTTATTTTTTTAATTTTCTCTGTAATTTCTTTTTTTCTTTCTTGCGTTTGCGATGCTAATTTGATTTCAAGTTAGCCGAATCTTTAATAGCGGGGTCATGAAGAGCGACAATTTCTTTTTTTGCGTAACAAGTTAGCAACACAAAAGTGACAAATTTTGAGCCTAATATCAATAATTTTTGAAAACTTTGCGATTCTATCTTCACGGAGGTAATGCGCGCAGGCCTGTGCCTGAATTTTTTATTCATTGTAGGCTGCACCGTCGATCGTGCGGGCTGCTTGTCGCATTTCTATCTTTGTGTGTGTGTGTGTGTGTGTGTGTGTTTCTTGTCTAGTAATCAAGCGCGGATCCATGGGTGATCCAACCCCCCTCATCCCATTATTTTCAGTAACTATTAATTTTATCTTGTCGCGAAACTTTCAAGCAAATTTTCATTTTCATTTCATTTCCGGATAATCATGAAAACGAATAAAATCGTAACGCAGCGTGAGCTAGTTTAGCCTGCGGCATTCTACATAATCTGTACCCTGACTTTCGACCAAAACATTTTGTATAAAACATCTTCATTTACCGATTACATTCGACTCACAGTCGGGCATTTACCCCCAGGATGGGGAAATGTACTAAGAGCTAGGGGGCGGATTTTGATGACCTACAACATCGCCAAAAATGATCAATAAAATACTCTTAAAATGTTTTTAAAATGCCCTAAAAGCAAACAAAATTACTTAAAAGGTTTTATCAAAATAAATTCTGATGCTTGACTCAAGCTGTTGGATATGTTACTGATGTAAGCGCAGTGGCGGATCGAGGACGGGACCATGCCCCCCCCCCGAAAAAAGGCCTAGAGAAAAAAATCAAAGCGGTAACAGTGCAGGAAAAATAAAAATGAGAAACACAAGAACAAATTGTAGAAACATCTAAAATGTATCGCTAAAGATAACCGTGCATTCTGTCCTTAGCCTTTTAGATACGAATGGGTATTCTGATTCTCTTTGTATTTAGCCCACTGGTATGTATGGAAAATGTCTTCGACTGTTCTCCAGAGGCATGTGACAGATCTTTGCATGGTTGACAAGCGGTGCTACGACGACTTCCACGAATCGGAGTGTGCCGACGCAACCGGAAACTGTTGACGGAGGAAGGTAAGGGGCCATCCATAAATTACGTAACGCAATTTGAAACATTTTGAATACCCCTTCTCCCACTGTAACGCATCTGAAACGCTCGAACCCCCTTAAATAATTATGTAACGCTTGCGAACATACCCCCCCCCATACACACACACCTTTCATTAACAAAAACTAAAACTAAATTCTAAAACAAAACAATTGTATTACTTTTAATGTGGTGTATTTTAAACTTAATTATAATTAAAGTCCAAATTAATTGGTAATTCTCAACCTGCACCTAACCATAAGTTTGGGGGCAATTTTAAGTGAAGAAAGGAAGGAAGCTTTGGCGAGAAAATTTTATTACTAGTGCACATATTGTCGTGGAGGACGCATGGGCGAGAATTTACTGCGTCAATTTAATTGTATTCTAGAATATTCTGTAGGTTTGTTTTAAATATTTTCTTCGTAATCTAAGATTCAATCAATATACAATTGGTGAAAATACACTTTCAATTATTGTAAACATTTATATATCATAGCTTTTTAATTTATTTATATTTTTTAAGTTTAGAATTAATATTGTAATGTTTTAGTGTAAGACTGAATAAAAGGAATTATTTAAGCAGATGTTGAAAGAAAACAAACAAACAAACAAACCAATATCAGCGTAACGTAACACGAAACTAACACCTCCTACCCTCTGTAACATAGCGGAACGCTTCCTCAAACCCCAACCCCACCCTCCTCTTTGGCGTTACGTTATTCAGGAATAACCATTATGGTCTCTCTCTGGGGTATAGATCGCTTACATGTGCCTGGAGACGGCTCGATAATAAGTACTTACGAACAGAGAGAGAAAATATCTAAAAAGAATAAGAAGGAAAGAGAAACAAATCTAATAAAAATAAAAAAGTAGAAGAGGCGTGAGCCATATTTTGTGAAATTCTGTCGTCTGCTTTCAGTCCTGGACAGTAATGTTTGTACATAAGCGAATGTTTAATTTGTTAATGTTCGTACATGCGTTTTATTTAATTTCTGAATGTTTACATCTGTATCATAGAATGAAAAATATGATATCCTAATCCTGCGTCGTTTTGCAGCTTTAAAAAAAAAAGATTTTAATAACAAATTATTATTTTTTAAATTTCTCTTTCTCAGTCTCTCTCTCTCTCTCTCTCTCTCTCTCTCTCTCTCTCTCTCTCTCTCTTTCTCAGTCTCTCTCTCCCTCTCTCTGTCCCTCTCATTTACATTTAGTTGCAGATTCTGCACGTCTCTGAGCACGTGAAGTAAACTCGATAAGCACCGGACCAGCAAAAACGCAATGTAACGCTCAAGAATATTCCATTCTGTGGATTACGGTGTGAGAAAAGTTCCTTTGAGGCCATTGGCTTCAAAATTATAGTTCTTATTGTCCTAGAACGATTCGTATATGAGTTATTTAACGATATAGATTGCAAAAAAACCTGCCGAGTGCGTTGCGGGTTGCATTTGACATGAATTACCATTGAACTGAAGTCAGGGGCATTAAGTCCCAATATTAATATTATAGTATTTCTAAAAGCAGTTTCCTTCCTGTATTTCCTATTAGATGTCATTTCCATAGTATCAGGACTCTACAGGACGTTCCTTCCCCAGCTGCAGAGTGAACTTTAACGAGTTTATTCTGCAGCCCCCTCAACCATTGTGTTAATAAGGAAAAGGAAGAAAAGGTCGTGCGGGGTCCGTGACCCGTTTTTTAGGGTACTGCTCCGGCATTCGCCTCGTGTTAATCGGAGAAACCACAGAAAACTACTGATCAGAGGAGCCGGCCGCTAGAATTCTCCTCCAGACAGGGACTGAATTCGAGATAGCTGACAAGCTAGTGTCGAAAATCCTGCCGCCATGGGGAGTGGGAACCTAGGACCTCCCGGCCAGAGGCACTGCAGTGACATCAGTTGATGCCCTGAGCCACTTCTCCTTGTCCCGGTAACGAAAAGGTGGTCAAAAATTAGGGAGTTGCGCAATAACATGTGTTGTGTCTTCGACCAGTAAATAACCGTCACTTTACATTAAAGCTTCATTCTGCTCTCTTTTTTATACGAAGCCATTTTAAGTCCGTTACTCACGTACGTACCTTTACGTCCGTTACTGACGTACGTGCCTATAGACAAAACGCATTGGGGGCTTTCATTTTTTATTTCTAAAATATTATATAACCCAGTGGAAAGCATTTCAGGAACTTCCCGTCCAGTCTGGTGAAATACTGCCCCTACAAAATTCAAAATTTCCAAAATAAGGTCTTCAGAACTGCAGTTAATTTCCCTAGTATATAAGCAACACAAATCTCCACAACGATCTAGCCATAGATCCCGTCCTAACATATATCGCCAAACTTTCCCCTACTGTCCGGGACCGACTTCTCCGACCGCGGTGCAGAAGTAACGTACGCGTGTTCCCAGAAACGGAGCGGCGGTGGGGAGGACATCCTGCCCGTCGACGTACTACTAGCCGCGCGAAAAACATTTTTCTTTTTTACTTCACGATCAGAGACGCTTTTCTTACATGATTATTTCAGCATCGAGCTTACCTAATTCAGAATCTGATGGTGACCCGCAGGCTTCACTCTCTGACGAATCACTGTCGGAATCCAAATTAACAATTAGTTCGTCAATGATGTCCGGCACAATACCATCTTTCTCCCAATAATCATTTTCTATTTGTTCCACATGGCAGCAAAATCCTTTCCAGTCCATGCACGGTGACTTCTTGAATTGCAGTTTCAATGTTTTCTTGCAATTTAGTAACTGACATATCACCCGTTACATTTCTCTCCCTAAATATTCTCTTTACTTTCGCCCAAGCAAGTTCAATTGGGTTCATCTCACACATATAGGGAGGAAGTCTCACAACTGTATGTCCGTGTACTGCTAACCACTCATCAATCTTGTACTGCTTTGTCCATGGTTTGAGAGGTGCAATTAATCGATACAAATCTGTCTTACGCATATTTTCTTCACAATGCACTCCCTTTCTTTGAAGCCATGTAATCATGTCGGCTTTTCTTGAGTATGCGGACGGTGTCTTGTTAACTTCCATACTGTGGTTTGGAGCATTGTCAAGGACAACAACTGCACGCTCTGGCAGATGTGGCAATAATTTATCACGCACCCATTTTTCAAAATTAATGCCATTCATTTGGCCGTGGTAGTCTCCCACAGTACTACCAGCTCGAAAAATTAGACAGGTGTCGCAAAGAAATCCCTTCCCCCCCTGCATGAACAATTATTAGTCTACTTGTTGCATTTCCCATCACTTGGACACCCAAAATGTCATCACTCTGCCCGCACTTTTAAAACTTAAGTGTGTTATCAACCCATGTCACATCCACATAGATATCTCGGTTCTCTTCTCGAAATTGTTTCAACTGAACAATGTATCTGTATCTCCAATCCCCTATGTCCGGTCTCTCTATCAGTACCCGTCGCTTTGATTGGCATTTTTTCCATTTGAAACCCATTGATTTCATAACCCGCAATAAAGATTTTGGGCCCCACGGAAAATTAATTTTGTCCTTAATAATACGTAGAAGCTTTTGCACCGTCGGCACAACCTTTTCTCTCACATAGAAATCCAGTATAGTATTTCTAATAACGCACCGATCAAAACTATCTACATGGACAGAATTGCCACGCGACACTCTTCTCTTCTTACCAGGAGACTTCAACTTTTGATTTGGGCTAGTCTCATTCCTCTTTTTATTTTCTTTCCGAATGGCTTTGATGGTAGTGAGTCCAACTCCTGAGTATTCGGCGGCTCTTTCACTCGCTTACATTAACGGTAAAAGTAAACATTTACCTTCTTTCTCTTTATCACACTTTGCAATGACGCGGGCAATGATTTCGCGGCACTCGCTGTGTATAGTGGTATTAGAAACTCTCTTTGCCATGATGAGAAACTAATAATTTTCACACCTTAACACTCAGGCCTCGCTCCGATGTTCTTGGAACGGTTGCGATTATGTCACGTGACGGTGTGCAGTGCATTGGAAGTCATCCCCTCCTACCCTGCCCCTCGGCCCGCGCAGAAACTACGACCCCTCTCCGACGGTCGAAAAACTGGGACCCGCACAGTACATCTACCCTCAATCACCGGTACATCTCATTTCAATTTATTAGTAAATTAATAAAATCAATCTATTAGTATCTATAGGTAAAGAGCATCCCGTAGACGTAGAATCTGGCTTACGCAACCTCATCCCCTTTCACATCTTCCTCCGTAATCTGGCTGATATTAGATAATGAAATAAATACTCCTCCCATCAACAGCCAACAATGTTTCCCCCACTTCAGTACTCGTAATGCTTCTTTCTATGTTTAATGGGAGGTCGCCGCACCCAACCCCTTCGTACCTTTTTCTGTTGAAAGTTCTCACTCCTAACAGCTGAAAAAATCCATAGGGCTGAGCGTTGTATAACCACCTCATTCTTCAATAAATAAAAACAAATAAACATGCAATGTGTTGTTTTGCACTATTGCTTTCCAAACTGGCATGTCTTTCACCATGTATCCAAAAACTCTAAAGTATTAAACTAAGATACTCAAAATATTCATTTATTTATATAAAATTGAGAGAAATATGTTGATGCGCACTTTGGGTCCGGCCAGCCACTTGGATTTCCGGAACCTACTCCTCCTGCGTTATGTACTATTTTCATTTGTTGCGTTTTGTACACTTCGTGAAGTATTGTTTATACCGGTTTTGCCAAAGTTTTTTAGCGTTATATTTTTTTGTATTATCGCTCGTATATAATAACCTTGTGATTACTTTGTTAGTTGCACCGCTCCCCTGTCATTGGTAATTACCCGTGCATTAGTGTCGTAGTATTTCGTCGAGGGAACATACATACCAAGAATTGGATAGAATATGGGATTGTTGTGGAAAAAATGAGGGGGTTTCAAAATCCATGTTAATAAATTGTCGTTTAACAGTTACCATAAACATTAGATCAATTTACTGTTTATAGCGCCTGTGGGAAACGTCAGACGTAGTAGGAATATTCTGTATGACCATCGTACAGTGCGTTACATCGTACAGTACATGCAACGTTACTTCGTACATGAAGTTGTGTATCTACTGATTTTCTTAATAGCACGAGCGTCTTATCAAGGCATTTATTTCTAGAAGAGGGCACACATATCTTTTTTCCTTCATGCTTTTAGTGGATGATCACCAAGTGTACGCAGTGGAAGGATATATTCTGCAACGCTTATTTGAGACAGTGTGATTTGTATGAGATAATCTGTGTAATCAGTAACAGCAGGAGGACATACTGCTGAAAAATGAAAACTTTTTGACGACTTGTGCGGTAATGAGACGATCCCCGCTACTAAGTACTTTCAAAGTACTGATAAGTAAAGACCAGATTTCCGTGTAACTACATCTTTTCTTTGCTAACTTGCAATTGGATGAAACCTTGACAGAAATTTGAATCATGAAACGGACGTTATTTTGGTACATGTTTTATTTGGCACGAAATTGCACGTGTTGGGGGTTACTGCACGAAATTGCCCGTCTAGGGTAATGCTGCCTGAAAATTGCAAATTTTGGGTTTTCACTGGATTATTTTTGCAATATAGTTTTATTACATAAATTATAATCCTTATATTATAAACTTGTGTTAGTGTAGCTTTTTTTAAGGTTTCATTTATGAAAAGAGTTTTTATGACTTAACCCTGTAGTGCATTCGCGTGGTGTGAAACCTGAGGGCTGTTTAGTAAGTATGCAGCGCTTCTGACCGGGAGGTCCTAGGTTCGAGTCCTGACGGCAGCAGGATTTTCGACACTAGCTTTTCAGCTAGGTCGAATTCAGTCGCTGTCTGGAGGAGAATTCTACCGGCCGGCTGCTCTGATCGGTAGTTTTCCGTGGTTTCTCCGATCAACACCAGGCGAATGCCGGAGCAGTACCCTACCAAACGGGCCACGGACCGCGCGCAATCTGTCCTTCCTCTTCCTTGACGTATCCTCTCCCCTTACACACACACACACACACACTTACACTAACATGCAGTACACTACCACATATTCCGGGAGACCGGTCGGGAGCTTAGAGCTTGTCCCGACTGGCGGTGCCCCGATGGTGGGAGAGTCCTGGTTAGGGGGAAACCCCGTTGGCCGACGGTAGGTCGGCGCCGGATCTCGCCATCAGCGGGGGAAGTTCACCACCATCTCCCAAGGGAAAACATGCACTACACTAACGGGACTAATGACCAGAGCAGTTGACGCGCCCGGAAACAAGAATCAATCAATCAATCAATCAATTAGTAAGTATCAATTCTGCAATTTCTTTCCATATGAACTGATCGTCTCTACCATCCACGACGCCTATTGTCTAATTAAAATTTCTGAGTGATTGTAGTGGAGAGTAGGTGCCACGAACCTTGGCCCATTGATTGCAGCCGCTCAGCCACCGCTATGTTAGTGGTCTATCTTTCCATTGCATCATATCCGTTTTGTCAGACTTCGCTGAACCCACCAACAAGAAACTGCATACGCGAGTCACATTTGACTTTACGTCCGGGTGCGAAGCTTAGTGGCTACCTGCACTGCGTTTCAAATTCATCGAATTTATCGGAACGCTCTGCGAG
The DNA here is from genome assembly GCA_011170035.1 of Teleogryllus occipitalis. Classification (NCBI taxonomy): domain Eukaryota; kingdom Metazoa; phylum Arthropoda; class Insecta; order Orthoptera; family Gryllidae; genus Teleogryllus; species Teleogryllus occipitalis. Next base: position 14,428 of record BLKR01002126.1, on the reverse strand, counting down.
ATGCGAGAGAGAGAGAGAGAGAGAGAGAGAGAGAGAGAGAGAGAGAGAGAGAGAGAGAGAGAGAGAGAGAGAGAGAGAGAATGACCGCAGTGTTGGACCGCTTTGACCTGCGTGCAGACGTACGCCATAGTGAGGCTCGGCACACAGACTAGTGTAAATGTAGAACAAAATTGCACGTTTACAATAATTTACATATTTGTAAATTAGAATGAAAAAATAGGAACATGTATATCTAATTTATTTTTGCTTTCTGAAGATGTTTTTGAATTTACTTTTGTGTATTTGCAAATTTAATTTTGTGTGTGAATAATATTGAAAATATCAAATATCAAACTTTACTCCAAATATCAAATTTTAAACAAAATGTTCAGACTTCATTGTAATAAAACACTAATATCATATTTTATTCACCTTAAATTTCGCATCTGAAATGTTAAGTAGATAATGAACTTCCAATATATATGTGTATATATATATATATATATATATATATATATACAATATTATATATAATAATATTTATTCCCCTTGTTTTACAGAGATAATGTAGTACATTATTGTTTCTTGGAATTACTAACCATCGATTACCAGTTGTGATGGTTAGCAATACTGAATTTATAATTTATTATCTTATATATATATATATATATATATATATATATATATATATATATATATATATATTACATACACACACACACTCACACTTGGATTTCTATCGAAAAATTACAAATAAGAGTAAAAAGTTAAAACCACTAAGCTAGAGTGATACGAAAAAATCTCCTTTCCATTCCAAGAAACTGATTATAAGCTTTTTTTTCGGGTGCGCCACCCACGTCTGACCATGCGCCATGGGCGCGAGGCGCGCTGCCGCTTCGAAATCGAGCTGAGGTCAGCGTCACATCCGTTGCCGGCGACGCGGCCGCGGCACGTATCATATTCCTTCCAATGAACACAACTCGAGATATGTGGATGTTGGCGGACTGCTTTTGTGCTGTGAAAAGGCACGATTGTTACTTATGCTACTGACTGTTGCGACATGACTCGAGAGTTTGTGAAGAAAATTAATGTTTATAATATTAATAACCAATCTTGAAAATAATGCTTTAATTTCTCATTTATTGCTTTATATTGCATTAGACTTTTACCCTTCTGAACGTACTGTGTGGCGTCTCTGACCGGGTGGTCCTAAGTTCGAGTCCTGACGGCGGCAGGATTTTCGACACTAGCTTTCCAGCTCGGTCGAAGTCAGTCGCTGTCTGGAGGAGAATTCTAGCGGCCGGCTGCTCTGATCGGTACTTTTCCGTGGTTACTCCGATCAACACCAGGCGAATGCCGGAGAAGTGCCCTACCAAACGGGCCACGGACCGCGCGCGATCTGTCCTTCCTCTTCCTGTCCTATACTCTTCCCTTACACACACACACTACCACACATTCCGGGAGACCGGTTGGGAGCTTAGAGCTTGTCTTGGTTGGGGCGGTGCCCCGCTGGTGGGAGGGTCCTGGTTAGAGGGAAACCCCACTAGCCAACAGTAGGTCGGCGCCGGATCTCGCCATCAAGCGGAGGAAGATCACCGCATCTCCCGAGAAAAACATTCATTACACTAACGAGACTAATGACCAAAGCAGTAGACGCGCCCGGAAACACGAAAAAAATCGATCAATAAAAGAAATGAACGTACTGTACATTCTCTATTTAAAACAGTTTAAATCGCCAACATTCGGAACGAGACATTTATTATCAATTTTATCCATCTATTCAGAAATGAGGACATTATAATTAAATTGTTTACTCGAATTGAAAATGCAATCTCCTACGATACAAAACAATACAAACAAAATAGTGTATTTTTTCCCTTCAGATACACACTTCCACTCGTATGTCGAATAAATATTAGCTTTGGATGATCGACTAAACTCTCGTTTTGCTGATTTCACAGCTGTTTCAATTTATAGAACAGGCCGATCCGGACCAAGCTCCTTGATTGAAATAATTGAACATCAGGATACAGGACAGTATAACTAAAACATTATTTGAACCCAAGAGGTAAAACACATTTTACACAGATTTTAAGTCAGCCTTCATCATGCACATCAGGCGCAAAACTTATGTTTCGGAGTATCGTATAGTGGACACTGCTACTGACAGCGCGACGGAGACTTCGTCTCAAGAATTGGGTGACGCGATAGCCCGATAGTGTCGCGCCAAGCGAGTTCGTCGTGTGAACAAGATCCGTTGAAAGTACCCAATGAAAGCACAGAAGCGAAATCACGTGGTACTCAATGCTCCTTACAATCGTGGTTTGAGCGAGGTGTTTCGTAAACGTGACAACAATGTAGTCATATCGGTTTGTCAATGTAATACTAGTATAGAAATTATAAAAAGAGGAACAGAAAAAAGTCATATATTAATGAGATTGTAATGAAGAAGTGTATATTCTATTTTGTTCAATTAAAATAATTCAAGGCGTTTCCATTGCCAACAATGTTCTTTAATTCAACAAGAGCAGCTCTGGATGACTTGGCCATCATTATCAGTTTTCTGTTGTTTTGGATGCCACAAAAGGACTACCTGTCGTTTTGTGGCTTCCAAAGTACCGGTAGTCGTTTTGTGGCTTCCAAAAGAGCAGAAAACTGATGATGATGTCTAAGCCATCGAAAGCTGCTCTTGTTGAATTAAACAATTTTGTTGGCAATGACAACGCCTTGAATTATTTCTATTATTTAAATGTCAACGACAATTCACCTCTAAACCAATATTCTATTTTGTTCTATTTTTAATGTGTGGTGCGAACCTGCGAACATTATACAGAACCTCCCTTAAGATTTTATCCACTTGTTCGTTACCAGGGCCCGGCAATAAGAGTTTTTCTGTCGAAAATTCGGCGTTTCTCGGTGCACGATGACAATTCTTACTAAGTAAAGACGAGAAAGTAAAAATCGTTGTGTGCGAGTGTGAGTGTTGGTGTTGAAGTTCACCTCTTCATCGGGGGAACAATTTCATTTTAACATAATCTGGATTTCAATATTAATAGGGAATTAGAATGGAGAAAATGATACTGACGGGGTAAGACACACCAATAAACATTTCACACAGCCTGAATTGGCAAAATAGCTAGCGATAAAAAGAGAGTCTTGTGTAAAATTGTATTGGATAGAAAGAGAGAGCAATACTCCGTAAGGCTCTGTACTGCGATCAAATGCTTGAACGCTCATTAAAGGCGGGGTTGGGAAGGGAGACATTCACAAGGCTGGCATTTATGCAACCCGCAATGCATTACCACGTGTATTGCTTACTGAGCGGGCACAGTGGACGAAATGGGCAGTCTGTTTAACATATTATTGTGATGAATACATACCGATAAATACCTCATAACATTTCAGTAATTGGCGAAAATATACTTCACCTTCGTAGTACGATGTGGATAAGGTTCGATTCTCGCCATTTCCAGAATCAGCCGATTAATGTTTTTGCTATCGAAAATTGGTCTATGGTAGTCAACAGTATATAAAGAGTTCAAAAAAATGAAAAATCGATTAGAGAATACAGTAGAGCCTAAACAACAATCAATCACCTCTCGGGTGAACTTTCCTTTAATAATAAAATTGGTCTATAAAGTCCATTGAAGGAAACGTTTTGGAGCATTCTTCAGACTGGTGGGATAAAGTTCACATTAGCCCACACAAAATAGCAGGGATGGGTAAAGTGAAATTATGGAGACGAGTAATACACTACTGTTTGTGGAAATTGCAACACCAAGAACGAATGGATCTAGGGAAATGATATTCAATGTACTGTGCACCCATGCCACAGGCACTACTTTATTTCATTTGCAGTACCATCAAATACATGGATACATGCCAAGTCAGTAAGTTGTGAAGCCACCACGCGCATCCACAAGAGCCTGTACACGGCGCGGCATTGAGATAATAAGAGTCTGTATCGCTTCTTGTGGCAGGTCCTGCCATGCTCCTTCAAGCCGCGTCCAGAGTTCGGCGGTGGAAGCTGGCAGAGGTGCCTGGCGGACCAGCCTCTGGGAAAGCATGCTCCACACATGTTCAATTGGCGACATGTCAGGTGAACGAGCCGGCCACGGAAGGAGCTGTATCTAGTGTTCATTGAACACACGTTGCACGATGCGAGCGATATGGGGTCGCGCATTGTCTTGCTGGAATATCGCTCCAGGCGAGCGTTGTACGAAGGGCACGACCTCCGCCCTCACGACTTCCTCGATGTACCGGTGGGCGTTGAGATTTCCCTCAATGCGGAGTAGGCGGGTCCGTGAGTGGTAGCCAATGGCACCCCATACCATTACACCGGGTGTTGGGCCGGTATGACGCTGGCGAATGCATCCCTCCAGATTGCGTTCACCGCGATGTCGTCGAACACGTATACGACCGTCGTTATTGGACAAATTGAAGCGGTACTCGTCGGAAAAGATGACTTGCTGCCACTCAGCCCGCCAATGTCGATGTTCGACGCCCCACAGATGTCGGAGGCGTCTGTTGTCGAGAGTCAGTGGAAGGCGCAACAAGGGGTGGCGAGCAATCAAGCCCCTTTGCACAAGACGGCGCCGAACACTGCTGACGGACATGCTGTGACTTGTCACTGTATTCCACTACTACGCTAACGTGGTGGATGTCGCTGTGCGATCGGTGATGGCCATACGGTAGAGGTGTCGATCTTCCCTCGCCGTAGTGTGATAGCGAGGCCCTGTCCCACGCTGGCGGTGGGTATGACCTTCCGCAGACCACTGACGCCATGTTCGCATGATGGTACTGGCGGCTCGTCCCAGACGTGTGGCAATCTGGCGGTAGGACAACCCAGCTTCTCGCATCCCAACGACCCTGCCCCGGTCGAAGTCCGTCAAGTGTTCGAACTGCACTCGCTGTCCGCGACGAGGCATGGTGTGACTTACAGACAACTTGTGCGAGCCAAGGGTCGACCTGTCACTGTTTGTAGCCTCTCCAAGGCGCCTCTATTTATACCCGAACATGGTGCGATAAGCCGTCCCTACGTCGCAACCACGTGACTGGCGGCGTTGTAAATGTAATCACCTGGCGATCTCAATGTCACAAACTTATCCACGAAATGCAATGCGTTCAATGCTGCTCCTTCGCGGTGTTGCAATTTCCACAAACAGTAGTGTAACATATACATAATAAATAGGAGTCAGAATGCCTGTGAGAAGTGTCTTAGGTTTGTGGGAGAGAAGGCGTGTAGTTTTGTTGCAAAGGGCCAAGCAATGAATGAAAGGTTGACTGAAATTTATATTGGTTGTATGGAACTCAGGGATATTGGGCCTTATGAATAGTATTACTATAATCGAGCACAATTGAGCTGTATGTCCATCCCCAATGCTAGGGATTATTTTTTCTTCCCAAATTTGACTTGATGGTTGATGCGAAGTCCATGATCGCGGACTGCATCACATGAAGCTGAATTCCAGCAAGATGAAACTTATCACTAAAGGCGGTCATTTACCGAATATTCTCTCTCCTTCTCGTAAGCGAGAAAGGCTGAACGAGAATGGGGCCCACGAGAATCTCGTGCAACGAGAACGCATTCTCGGGAGCGAGACGACTCGATAATCTCGTAGCCAGGGCCATCAGACGAAGGCCTCAGCCAACGGTCTTTCGCAGACATCAACACAAGCTCGTTCGCTGACCTTGGACCTCACGTCCGGGCGCAGAGCTTGGCGACACGCAATTCAGTGTTGCAAATTTATCGAATTTCTTGGTATAGATCTTGTCCTTTCTAGTAGCGATAAAGAATGGAGAAACGTGTCTTCTTACCCATAAATGAGTCTTCCCACGCATCCCAAACTTCCTTCTTGCACGACTGTGTTTATCACAAAATACGATTCTTTGCTTAAATTTGGCCGAATCACTAAGATTCGCGAAAATAATAGCCCAGTTTCCTTATTCCGCACCATAATTATAACTAAAACTGTATTAAAAATTGACAAAATTGACATTTTATTTTATTATTTTGTTTGTTTATTTATAAATTTATTTAAATTAAATGTTAATTTTAATTAAAAAGTAAAAATGTTAATATTAATAAACTCTTTTATTAATTAATAATGTTAGTATACATTTCTTAATATTAATGAAGAATTAATCTTCTCGAAGTGGGCTCCTCCAGATGCTTTTTACAATGTAAGCTACCCGCGTAATAATAATAATTATAATAATAATAACAATATAAGAATTTACTTTTAATACAAATTGTCAATGCTTGCAGTTAATAATATGAAAATATATTGAACCCTTAATATAAATTAGGATAATAACATTTTAATTTAGCTCTATTTAATAATGTATAATTAAGATTTAATTGTGAAATTAAGTAATCGAAATCATTTTTTTAACAGTAACAAAACTGGGCCTGAAAGCCTGAGCGTTCGGGATTATCTCAAGGTGTCAACGCTCCCTCAGTTCGCCGTAGGAGGGGTCGGGGAGGTAAGAAACGGTCCTACGCCTACGGCGCGGACCGGTCAGATGGGAGATAGCTCGATGATGGACACTAAGAAAAGGTTCTCTTCAATAGAATCACTAATTATTATTCCATATTTCAACTTTTACGAAATTTAATCTATGTGAGGTTTTCATTTACATACAAAGTATGCAAAACGTAAACACCCGAACACAAAACATTTACAATAATAAGAATAGACTTTAATACTGTTGTTGCTGTGAGCCATCTCCATTTATTTTTCATTAATTAATTAATTATTTTTTTATACGAAAATCTCGTAGTCTCGTTGCCTCCCGCAGAGAAAGAAAATCTCTTTCGCCAGTGCACTCCCTTGGCCTTGGCATGGCGCTTCCCCCTCCACGACCCTTCTGCCTTCTTCGGCCAGCGAGAATGATTCACAGTTCGGACGAAATACGAGAGAGACTGAATGCAGTATTGTCCGTCTCTACTTATCACTAAAGACCAGATTTTCATGCAATAAAACTCTCTCAAACATGCAGTAAAAACACCCAAACGTGCAAAAACATGCAATAAAAAGATCAAAACTTTACAAAACGGTGTTATGTAGCCTAAAAAAAGTTAATCCACTTATTTTATATTTTGGAAGTGATAAGTGAATGAAATATTATGATTTTAGTGTTTTTATTATAATTTTGTACTGGAACATCTATTTACTAAATGTAAATGTGAATCGTAACCAATTTCCGAATTTATAAATAATTTGGGCGCCAGGAAAATGTTAGACTTGAATTCCTGATTATCTTCGGATATATTACAAATAAATGTAAATCCCGCTCGGTCGACGGGTTCTTATGAAATAATTGTTGCTACTTACTCCGCACCCAATTACTCAATCTGCCATCCATACGGAGTGGCGAGAAATCGGAAAATAATTCTAAAATGTCTACTCTAGAATTGCACGTAATGGTAAATGAGAATCAGCTTTCTTTCAAGCTATGAATTATAATTTATTATGCATGCCAAAGTTATCATTGATTATTACAAGTTATTGTTAGGTCATGACCATTTTTCTCGTTATTGCAATAACAGCGTTTTAGAACCTTTTATCCTTTCTTGCCTCTTCGTCCGCACATCGCTCGATGTCACCACCAATCTTCCTTCTTGTTGAAGTCCACGATGATCAGCGACCAGGTCGAAACTTCCTCCAACCACTTCACAAACACTGCGTATACTCTTATCTTGCTCCTCAGGTGGGCACCTATTTCAAACTGATTACTTTCCCAGGTCGAAATAATATCCCTCTAATATTATTTTCTATCACCTAACCTGGCAATTCACAATTCACTGGTAAGATTTCTAAGTAAAGTCTTGAAACTTCACCGCGAAAATATTCTAAGTTCACTTTCCAGTTCACTCATGAAAATATTACTAGTCCGAGTTCTAATGGTACAACACGTAAATTTTACAAGTTCCAGTTGCACACTTAATGCGGAAAAAGTTTAAGTTCAATGTTCATTCTCACGAAATGTCACAAGACCCGATTTGATAATTAACCTCTGGAAAAACCGCACAAGCGATCCGCTCACCACCACGACACGATTCGGAATGCTCTAATTCCCAATCTGGTCCACCCTTCAAAGCTCGCTTTGAGTGTTTTTTCTCGCGTTGCTACGGTGTACCTAGCGTGTTTAATTTACAGCTCTCCCGGTTACTACGATGTCCTCTGCGTATCTACACCATAGAAACCAACGTCTCAGGACGAACTCGCGTTGCTACAGTGTCATCTGCGTATCTGCACCATAGAAACCCACATCTTTTGCAATAACTACAACATTTTGACCTTTATTTTCCTAGAGAAAATGTCCGTCATTTTTGGTATGACACAGTACATATTATACAAACTATATTGACATTTTAAATATTATTCGCACACAAAATTAAATTAGCATAAAAATACAAAAAAAAAAAATTAAAATTGAAAAATACAAATATACCTTCAGAAATCAAAAATAATTAAGTACAGAAGAAATGTTCTTATTTGTGTTCATTATAATTCACAATTATGTATATTTCCAATTAATATTCTAAGAAATCATTATATCTTCTATCTTTCAGACGACATATTTCATTCTACACTTATACTAGAATGTGTGACGATCCTCACTCTGACGTATGAATGAACGCAGCTAAAAGCGGTAAAAACTGCGTTCATTCTCTCTCGATCCTCGCAGGACATCTGTTCCGAGAAGTTCCATGAATTTGAAACGCAGTGCAGCTTGCCACTAAGCTTCGCCCCCGGACGTAAGGTCAAATGTGTCTCGCGCTTGCAATCTCATGTTGGTAAATTCAGCGAAGACTGACAAAACGGATGTATCCGATTGGGAAGATAAACCCCGAACATAGGATTGGCTGAGCGGTCGCAACGGTCAGCCGTGGACCTTCATACCTGCTGCAATAACTCAGAAATTTTATTTACTCGTAGAATAATGAAAGGTATGGACGCTTAATTCATAGGGCAACAAAATGCGGTATGTTATTAAACGGCACTCGTGTTTCACAGACCACTCGAGTAGTTCGACCAGTAAAATCCCAAAATGCGCAATTTCCAGGCAGCATTACGTAAAACGTGCAATATCGTGCAGTATCCACCAAAACGTGCAATTTCGTGCAAAGTAAAACAAGTACTAATATAACATCCGTTTCATGATTCAGATTTCTGACAATGATTCGCCCAATTTTAAGTTAGCAAAGAAAATATGTAGTTACACGAATCCGTTCTTTATTCATAACTAGACCCCGAAACTTCATGCACTAAAAAGTTAAAAATATGCATGCAATGATGCACTTAAAATTGGTAAATATATGCACTTAAAATACCTAGTGTATGCGCTTAAAACTACGAATTATACATTACTAGACATCGGATGTTTAGGCACTAAAAATCGTCTTTTAGGCGCCTAAAAAAGCACTGAAAAAGTCAAGAATAAGGAGAAAAAAGGCACTGTCATAAGTTACAAACACAATAAAATGGAAAAATTTTAATTTTTGTCTATATTATTTTGTAAACTTAAATGCACAAAACCAGTTCGTATATTTTAATGTAAAACTAGATTTACATATTTACAACTCTTCTACATTTTATTCTTAATAGTTTCCATTAACCAGGAATATTTACATATTACCAGTAACTTTTCAAGGATCACAATTTCAAATTTGCGACGACTGGGAGACAAAATCAGTTTGAATGCGGAGAAGGATATCTGAACGATGTGACGGCATATATTTTAGCAGTCCAACACTAGCAACACTGAAACCTTCTGGGAATTTATATTTATTTCCACTTAAAATTTCGGTTCCCTCGGTGTATTGTCAATCGTCCATGTTCTCAGATCATGGCTGGTATTTATGAAATAGGGAAATGGAGAAAAATCAGTTGGTATACTTTCAGGAATTCTCTCGTAATTTTAAATTTCAAGACGTGAATTGAAGGTTTCGTAATGAATGGTCACGTTGGACCATCGCCGATTTTCCGATATCTTAGCATTGTATATAAATATAATAAATAAAAGGCAAAAAAGTCCTAAAAAGGTATTTATGCAAAAATAGGCATTTATGCTAAAATAAGCAAAAATAAGCATAATAAAACTTCGTCATATGTCATAATTTGTCATGATTCGTGCACATATATTATCAGCCTTTAAATAAGTTCTCTAGAAAAAAATAGGCATTTCCCTAATCATCCGATGTCTAGTTATAAGTAGTGCAAGAAAGTAGGTCCTATTGTACCACCGCTATTTTTTTTCAAAATCATACATTGTATAAAAATTGGTTTAAAAATTAACCATTAAAATATTACATTTTCCCCCTGGTTCTCGTAAGAAACGAGGTTCAGATAATATAATAATAATAATAATAATAATAATAATAATAATAATAATAATAATAATAATAATAAAGCGAGAGAACCCATATCATTGTTACAAGATGCCCAAACATTCTGCCCACTTCACTAAGTTCATGCGCACGAATAAAGTAATAGGAAGTAAATCGATTCCAGCGAATATCAGAAGAATATCGGAAATATTGTGTTGGTATTGTAGCATTGTCATGGTTTAGTTCACTTTTCTTTTGAAAGAGAAATACACTAAAAAATCTGACTTCGACCCGCTTCTACACAAAACCATTAATATATGCTCTTCAACATCCCGCATACATTAAAAAACACAGTTAAGGGGGAAAAACCTCAGAAATATGCAACATGCCTGTCTGCCTGCCATGCCCCCAATGGGCCTGAGCCAACGAACATTGGATAAAGTCTATGTCCTGACGAACAGTGTGTATGTACGTTTACATGCAGTGCAGTGTGAGTGAATGGGAGAATGAATGGTTATATAGTAAGTAATGAAACAAGTACGAATAATGCAAGAATGAATTTTAAAAAAGGCAAAGAACATTAGTTAGTATTAAGAGGGAAAATTGTTGAAGTTAGGTATGGCAAAGTGGTAACATACTAACAGTAAAATTAGATTAAGCTAAAATTAAGTTAGTTTTAGTTAATTGTAAAGAAAAGCACCTCCCCCTCTAAGTCGTAAGGCAGCAGCGCAAATGTAGCCAAATCACAAAAATAAACTCCTCCTCCACAGGGGTACTTTGGAGGGGAAACGGAAAATATAAACAAGGAAAGATAAACTGGGTGCGAAACTGCACAGTCCTTCGATTTATTGCAGGGCCGCTGTCGGAGCACCGCCTCGCCGCGCCGTGCCCACTCATCCGCGACCTTGGGGTCCCTCGGCCAGCTCACCCGCAGTAAGGGCTGCCCAAATGGACCGGTACAGCAGTGGCGTACAGTAGTGGCAGGGTTTCGGAATTTTTTTTCCAAGCGGAGGACATTTTATCAAAAAAAAAAAAAAAAAAGGACATTTCAATGAAAAGGACATTCTACATTTTTATACTCCACTATGTATAGACAATTTATTTAATTTCAATCCATTAAGTATATAAAAATCATATTAGACTTTGCGTCATTAAAAATGACAGCTTACGTTTGGATAACTTCGCTCCCGCACTCACCGTTATCCACCAAACAATACGCATATATAAGTTTTACATCGCAATAAGTCTAATGATCGATTATGCAGGCCATTTATTTGAATAAAAATGTAGATATTCAAAACATGAAGTCCGTTTAATGAATTAAATTACTTAAAAATTATGCCAGTATTATTTTCAATTCAAAAGGCCCAAAGGTGAACATTCCCTCTGTCTTTCTCCTAATTCTTGTGTTTTTCAATGTTCTGTTTGGAAACCTTGCAGTGGAACCTGGCAACTAACTTTTTGCATACGAGTTTCTGATATCAAGTCGTATGTTATACCACGTCGCCTAGTGAGATATAGTTTGACGTGATATTACAATTAATTGATAAAGGGATTCTTGAGAACTAACAATAAGTCCCCTCACAAGACTGCAGGATTGTAAATTAGCACAGAGGAAATTAAAGATATTTTACGCAATACTTCAACAAAAGTCCTTTCATGAAAACGTTAAACAAGTTATGGATACCTCCGTCTAAGTGAGCGGTACATCGGAATTTCTCCCCGAACGGGGCCCGTAGGGACGTCATTATACATCCGTGTGGTGTGGTAGGCACGTGCCCGCCATCGCTCTGCTCAAGATATGTCAACACCTCGCCTGGCCACTGAAGTACTCAGGGCGTGCCAGAACCTCGCTTGGTAAGCGGGAGGCCCTCTGCAAGAAATACTGCCTGTTGTTTTTTTTTCAATTTCCCCTCGCCAATAACCTTGGCGAGGCGGGAATTTATTCAAGTTAAACGGATACATAAGCTCCAGCTGTAAAGCTTTTGGAGCGGAGGTGAGGGCTTATATCTTAAATAAACTAAACTTATATCTAACTTAAAACTATGACATTGCCTCTTTTTGGGCTGCCTATTTAGTGTTCGTGCTTCGTGAAAGACCTCCCTTCTACGTCCCCTCTCCAGCTCCCGGACCTACTGTTTCTCCCACAGAAGCGGCTCTCCTCTTCACCGCCTGCATACGCAGCTCATGAGGACGACCTCTCTTCCGCTGGCACTACCAAAATCGGTTACCACAAAACCACATATACCACCATTTAGAACTATTTAATTGCTAATTAATTACGCAAAAATTAATTTTTTTGCTCTTCAAACTTTTGCGTTATGAATGGTGAGCTAGCGGAAGATTCCGCTGGATCAACCACAATTAGTTACCACAAAACTAAATACGCCAACTTGTAGAGCGATTTAATTGCTAATTAATTACGCAAAAATTATTTCAATTGCTCTTCAAACTTCCGAGTAAATAATTATAAACTAGCACTTCCGGTTTCCGCTGGCACTACCACAAACGGTTACCACAAAACCACATACGCCATCTTGTAGAGCGATTTAATTGCTAATTAATTACGCAAAAATTAATTTTTTTGCTGTTCAAATTTTTGCGTAATGAATGGTGAGCTAGCGGAAGATTCCGCTGGATCTACCACATTTAATTACCACAAAACCAAATATACCATCTTGTAGAGCGATTTAATTGCTAATTAATTACGCAAAAATTAATTTTTTTGCTCTTCAAACATTCGAGTAATTAATTGTAAATTGCCGGGCACACGCGGCCCGCCGGCCGGCCGGCCGGCCGGCCGAACGGTTGGCGTCGTGACGTCACGGTTGAGGGATATCCAGGCCGCAGCCGTCGCGTCGGCGCCGCTGCCCGCCCGGCTGACTGGCAAATTTAAAGGAAATACACGAACTGGCCGTGAACTGACTTCGATATTGAAAATTATGCCAGTACTTTGTTATGTTCATAAAGGTCGTACTTTGCTAATGTTCGCTGTATGACCGTAAGCGTGTCCTAATCTACGATATGTTGGAAAATACTTGATTCTATCGTAGTACGTTCTGTGGTATCGAGTTAGAAATTCATTTTGTTGACATTGTATTGTTTCAATTGTGTCGGGCTATATCGCAAAACATTGCCTATGTGACATTAACCCCTTACAGGGTTATAGCAGAAGTATTTGTACACGTGACTTACTGTTCTTTCACAGTGGCAAAGTTATTTGTAATTCGAGGTTTGAATTATGGGCATTTTTTGTAGCATCTGCTAGTCATAAATCAGTAATGCGATTGACGACTCTTTGGATATGTGTAGATATTTAATAATTATGGAAGGATAAACATTATCTTTAGAACATTTGTTCCATTGCTATTTGGCTCACTTGTGCATCACTTGTGCTTTCCAAATGAATTTTAAAACGTTTGGAATGCTTTTAAAATTTGTATAGGAAATATTTTATAAAAATGAGTTCGTATTATGTTAATGTGTTTATAATTCGAGTATTTTAATGTAACATAATATATTCGATATTACATATTCTTCCCTGTTTGTTACATATTCTTCCCAGGGACCGAAAAGGTATTGAATACCGGTAAAAAATACCGGTATAATACCGGTATTTTTCCATACCTTTTTCAAATACCTTTATTCTTTTATACCGGTAAAATACCTCTATGGGACGTCTATACCGGTATGAACGTCCATAAAGGTTATACCGGTATTATACCGGTATTTTCAATGAAGAAATATAGCTTACCATCCATACATGTTGAAAAAATAGGTTACTTTAGTTAATAATATCTCACAAAATGTTTATTAATCAAATATCATTTCATAATTGTTATTTATTGTATAAATTATTATTTTGTATATATATAAAACAACTGTATTAAATTCTATTCTTATTATTGTAAATGTTTTGTTTTCGGGCGTTTACGTTTTGCATACGTTGTATGTATTGAAAGCCTCCCTTAATTTAAACTTCGGAAAAGTTGAAATATGAAATAATAATTATTGATTCCATTGAAGAGAACCTTTTCGTAGTGTCCTACATCGAGCTATCTCCCATCTGACCTGAAGGATGACCTAAGCCTGTCTTTGTATTTCGCACATGGA